>ML290677.1:438-44778 GCA_005239495.1 Nicotiana undulata | reverse complement strand
CCCGGATTATATTTGCAACGCCCGCTTAGTCTTTTATTAGACACAGTTGAGCGTGATCAGAAGATCAGAGTCATACTGTTGTGTTTATAAGTAGTACTATTTGCGAAGTTGTTGAATTTATAATCTTAACCAAAAGGTATTGTGTATGTCTTTTGATAATGCTTCTAACAATATTGCCGCAATTTCATTATTAGAAATGCATTTTGAAACTACCACTTGAAGAATTTTTTCATGTTAGGTGTGCATGTCATATTTATAATTTTATTTTGTAAAAGTGGCCTTGATTTATTTTCAACTGAGATTACTCATGTTAGAAGAGCAGTTGGTGTTATTCAAGGAAATAACAGACAATCTAGAATTAGGACATTTAAGAATAAGTGCACCGAGTATAACCTTAAACCAAGATTCATGCCAGACGAAATTGTTACTAGGTGGAATTATACATACATATTTTTAAAATATTGCTACAAATATAGATTTCCAATAACTGAAGTTGCTAATGCGCATTGTACTGATCGAAACCGTATGTTAACACCTGCTACTTGGGAGGTCATTAGTGATGTTATTCAATTTTTATCAACAACTAAAAAAGGTTTGTATATTTCTTTTTTCCTTTATCAATGAATATTATTAATTTTATCTTTCGTGGTCAAATTCACTAGTTTCATTGAAAAGGTGGTTGTGGCTAATAAAAGTAGCCTTTTCGGTACGCCTTTCTCGTCAAGTGTTCGGTATTCAGTTTGAGCATAACTAATTTGAATTCGTCCTGACAACTATTTGCCAAATATTCTCTTCCTGTCTTATATTCTCATTCATATTCTATGCTTGTGTACTTCTGTTTCGTGATATTAATTTTTTTAATCAGTTACAATAATAATGAGTTTTTTTATGTGTAGAAATTTTTATTCTTAGATTTATCATTTGAACATGATTTTTTATACACATACGAATATCATACAACAATTATGCTCTTCAAATATGATCACGTCGGAAGAAAATATGTTATGATAAGCAAAAGAATCACAATATCATCAAACCTCAAACTCAAATATGTTTTATTATTGTCACTATGTCAAAAAATATAATTAATAACTCATTGTATTTTTAATATTATCGGTTCAAATTTATTATTTTTTGTGATTTAAATTTATTTTTACGCATAAATTTATGCTTCACACCAAAAATATGAATTCAGTTTCACAATGTTGCATCCACCACTGCTTACGACAACGTGTTGTCATTAATGTTTACCTAAAATTTGGATAACAATTAAACTTATATTGTGTTTTAAGAATAAATGATTTGACTCAATATCAATTGATAAATATAAAGTAAATGACAGAATTAAACTATAAATAAATCAAACCAGTGTGCAGATAGGCTTCAGCTTCGAGCCAAGATGCCCTCGAACTGATAAGTGTAAGAATAATAAAAATGGAATAAACCGATGAACAGAGATAGAAGTAAGAAAGAAAGAGTTGTATTGCTTTTGTGTCAGTGATAATGAGGCCTACGAATGATTAGAACTCCTCTCTATATAGTAGAAGAATTTTACTTATGATATAACTCTAATTACAGAAGGAAATCGTATAATCAGCTAATTATCCGTTTCTGATTTGATCCGTTCCGGAATTTACGCCACGATCCTCGACCAATCACGGATATCTCGCTTTTCCGTTACTAAGCTAACCCCGATGTTACTCAGAATTTATCTCCCTTGGCTTCTATTGATACCGACCTCGATCTAGAAAGAGACTTCGATCTCGAACTTAATGCTTCAACTCTTCGATGCAACGTCCCACTCTCAAATAAATAGTAAAATCGGGTGACCCTGATTTCCACTGTATACAATTACATACCATACAAATTGCAATTACTAAGAAAACAAATACAAGAAATATTCTATTGCTAACCGTTGTTACTGATACTCTACTAACTACTAGATGATGTAACTGGTTTTCCATATCGAAGAGAAAGGAACTCCATTATATTCACATTAATAACTATTACTTATACCATTAAAATTGTCATTCTTATTTTTCCTTAAATTTTTGAGGTTGTGACTTTGTGAATTGATTTATAGGGGATTATACATCACACACGCAACTTGAATCCTTTTTCAAGATATGGGCATGAGACACATTTGTCTTATCTTGATCAGAACCATTCTATACCTAATTAAAACAAATATTCCATTTATTTTAATTTATGTGGCATAGTTAGTTGTACACAAAATTGAAGAAAAACAAATTGGACCTTACAATTAAATATGCCGTAAGATTTGTTATACTGCCATGTCATTAAAAGTAAAAAAAATATTAAAATTAAATTATTTTTAAATATAAAAGTTTATTTTATTTTAAACTGACTTAAATTGATGTACATAAAATAAACGAAGGGACTAACGTAACGTTTTGTTATTTCTCTCTCTCTCTCTTGAAAATAAAATTTTAAATAAATAACGCCGTGTTTTGCGGCATATCCTGTACTTGAACTTGAAATAACTCATCAGTGTTTAGTGTTTTGTCGCATATAAGTTCTGAATTTCTTGTTAAAACAACATGATAAAATGTGATTTTGACCCTTTAACTTTCAAAGATTTGGAGTATACCAACAACAACAACAACAAAGCCAGTATCATCCCAACATGTGGGGTCTGGGGAGGTAGTCTATACGCAGACTTTACCCCTACCTAATGCAGGTAAATAAGTTGTTTCCAATAGACCATCGGCTCAGGAATGACAAGAAGAGGAAAAGAAAAGCAAGAAAGGAAGAAAGAATGAAGAGAAAAGAAAAAAGGAGAGATAAAAGATAAGTAGTATCAAATAATAGCAACGGAGAATACAATACTTGAGGCGAACAAAACCACATAACGTAGTAAAAATCTAAGAATATGAGAGGACATGCATGCTACTAAATTATCGGTGAACAACTAAAAACTACTCACTAACCTTCTACCTTAATCCTCGACCTCCACACCCTCCTATCAAGGGTCATGTCCTCAGTGAGTTGAAGCAGTGCCATGTCCTGTCAAATCACCTGTCCCTAGTACTTCTTAGGCCTATCTCGACCTCTTCTAAAACTCTCCATGGCCAACCTCTCACAGCTCCTGACAGGAGTATCAATGCTTCTTCTCTTAACATGTCCGAACCATCTCAGCCTCGACTCCCGCATCTTGTCCTCCATAAAGGCCACTCCCACTCTGTCCCGGATAGCTTCATTCTTGGTACACTCACACATCCATCTCAACATTCTCATCTCTGCTACTTTCAATTTCTGCACGTGAGAGTTCTTGACTGGCCAATACTCAGCCCCATACAGCATAGCCGGTCGGACCACCACTCGATAAAACTTACCCTTAAGTCTTGGCGGCACATTCTTATCACAAAAACACCAGAAGAGAGCCTCTACTTCATCCATCCCGCTCCGATGCGATGTGAGACATCTTCGTCAATCTCCTCGTTACCCTGGATAATAGACACGAGATACTTAAAACTCGCTCTCTTGGGATAACTTGAGTATCAAGCTTAACCTCTACGTCTGCATCATGGGTCCTATCACTGAATTTGCATTCCAAGTATTTTGTCTTGGTTCTACTCAGTTTGAAACCTTTAGACTCCAATGTCTGTCTCCAAACATACAACCTCGTGTTAACTCCGCTTCGCATATCGTCAATCAACACTATATCATCGACAAGGCACCTCCCCTTGGATGTGTCGCAACAGTACATCCATCGCTAAGGCAAATAAAAATGGACTAAGAGTCGATCCCTGGTGCAACCCCATCTCCACAAGGAAATGCTCCGAATCACCACCCACAATCCTCACCCGAGTCTTAGCATCATCATACATATCCTTAATCACCCTAATGTACGCTACTGGAACGTCGCTAACCTCCAAACACCTCCACAGGACCTCCCTCGGGACTTTATCGTACGTTTTCTCAAGGTCAATAAACACCATATGCAAATCCTTCTTCCTTTCCCTGTACTGCTCTATTACTCTCCTTACCAGATGAATTGCTTCTGTAGTCGAACGTCTCGGCATGAATCCAAAATAATTCTCGGAAATAGACACGCACCTCCTCACCTTGGCCTCCACCACCCTCTCCCAAACTTTTATAGTGTGACTTAACAACTTGATACCCCTATAATTATTGTAATTTCATATATCACCCTTATTCTTGTAAAGTGGAACCATTGTACTTCACCTCCATTCTTCGGGCATCTTCTTCGTCTTAAAAATAACATTAAACAGCCTATTGAGCCAGTCCAAACCTGCCCGCCCCACACTCTTCCAGAATTCCACCAAGACTTCGTCTGGCCCCCGCACATCTTACGCATCGCCCCATCCACCTTCTATACCGTAATCTGCCTACAATACCAAAATTCCGCCTACTCTCGGAGTGCTCCAACTCACCCAGCACAATGCGTCTATCCCTTCCTCGTTCAACAGTTTATGGAAGTATGTCTGCTATTTTCTCCTAATAAGTGCCTCGTCCATCAACACTTTTCCATCATCGCCCTTGATGCACTTGACTTGGTCTAAATCGCGGGCTTTCCTCTCCATCTCCTTGGCCAACCAGTATAACTTCTTGTCCCCGCCTTTGCCCCCGAGCTCCTCGTACAGACGAGAAAATGCCGTGTTCTTAGCCGTCGTTACTGCTAACTTCGCCTCTTTCTTTGCCTTTCTGTAACACTCCCGATAAGTCATTTTCTCCTCCTTGTTTGTACTCTCTACTAGCTTCAAATAAGCAACTTTCTTAGCTTCCACTTGACCTTGAGCCTCTCCATTCTACCACCAATACCCTTTATGACCCACATGATAGCCCTTCGTGACCCCTAAGACCTCTCTAGTAGCTACCCTAATGCAATTCGCAGTCGTGAACCACATACTAAACGCGTCCCCCTACTCATCCAGGCCATCATATCCAACAACTTCTCCCCTAACTCTTGAGCTTTGTCCTTGGTCAAGTAACCCCACTTGATCTTAGGTCGCCTGCACCCCGCCCTCTTCCTCCTACTCCTCTTGATCCCGAGGTCCATAACTAGGAGTCTATGTAGGGTCGTGAGGTGCTCACTTGGGATGACCTTGCAGTCAGTGCATAGACCTTTATCGCATTTCCTACAGAGAAGATAATCAATCTGAGTATTGCCCATTGAATTCCGAAAAGTGACCAGGTGTTCTCCCCTCTTCGAAAAACTCGAGTTAGCTATAACCAAATCAAAAGCTCTAGCAAACTCCAACAATGAATTACCTCCCTCATTCCTATCCCCAAAACCGAACTTTCCATGCACATCATCATAACCTCTAGCACTAGCCCCAATATGACCATTGAAATCTCCGCCAACGAACAACTTGTTTGTGTGCTGGATATTACGCACCATCTCGTCCAAATCCTCCCAGAATTGCTTCTTGACCTCCTGGTCCAAACTTACCTGGGGAGCGTATGCACTAATCACGTTTATAGTGAACCCACCAAATACCAGCTTAATACTCATCCACCTATCATTTACCCTCCTAATCTCGACCACGAGCTCCCTGCAACTAAAATACCTTCCCCATTCTTACCCCAACGCTTCCTGAGTATCATAGTTTAAACCCGTCTACATCTCATGCCCTAGCACCCTTCCATCTAGTCTCCTGAACACACGCTATGTTGATTTTCCTCTTCTGAAGAATCTTACCTAACTCTATAGACTTCCCCGTCAACGTCCCAATGTTCCAAGACCCAACTCTCAGCCTAGAGGCTTCCTTACCCCCCTTCCCACCCCATCCCCACCCGAGGACATAACGATTAGATGACATTAAATTGATTAATAGGTTCATTATACATCACATCACAACACACTCAACTATAGAATCCTTTTACTTATCCTTAACGAGGGGTCTGGAGTTTGAACCCCTGGGTATGGAGTCGCCTTTGTTAGGGAGCTTTACCCCCAATGTGGGACTTTCCGGCGCGAATCCGGATTATTCGGGCCCCAATATGGGTACCGTATATCGGGTGAGAAATAAAGAAATAGAATCCTTTTACAAAATATTGACGAAAGAGACAAATTTGTCCTTTATTGACTAGAATTATTTTATGATAATCAAAATAGTAATTTCTAAGGTTATCCTTCCATAGATTTGTTGACTTTTTGTTCTATTATTACTCTATCCTCTCTTGATTCGAATTAAAAGGACTAAATGTTTAAATAAATAACTCGGATTTTTGTCTTATATTGAGTTGATTTGCTTGAAGGACAATATTTCACACTTCTCATATATATTATTTGGGTTCACCTTTCAAGTTTATGTGATTTTTTTAAATAAATAATTTGTACAATGTGATTTTGGACCCTTTAACTTACAGGAAAATTTCAAACCGTATTGCTAAACTAAAACATCATTAAACGAGGAAAACGATTCTAATAAATTGGATATAAGTGCACATTATTGGAATTACTATAACCTATTAGGATAAAGTAGTGGTGGCAAATGGGCGGGTTGAGCTGAATTTGGACGGGTCAAGATGGGTTAGGTAAATAAATGGGTCATTGCCCAACCCAACCCAAAGTGTACTTGGGTTAAGATGGGCTAAACAATGGGTCATAACCCAACCCGCCCAACTTGACCCATGTTTTTGAACCATGCTCATCTTGCATTAAAAAATCTTTTTACCTTGAAATGTGTAAGTTAAAAAATATTTTGCGGGTGAGGGTAGAGGTAGGGTGGTGAAGAAAAACAAAAAAACAGAAAATTCAAAATACAAAAAAAAGTATNAAATACAAAAAAGAAAAAAGAAAAATTGAGTGGTGGGTGGGTGGGTAGGTGGGTTTTGCGCGAGGGGTGGGTGGGTGGGGCAGAAAAATAAAAAAAGTATAAAATTAAAAATACAAAAAAAAGTATAAAAAAAATTTCATGGGGTTTGCAGACGGTGGGGTGGGGGTGAGGTTAGGGGGTATGGTGGGTGAGTGGGAGGTGCAGAAAAAAAAGAAAAAAAAAGAAAATATAAAATATTGTAAAATTGGGACAACTAAGTAAATTTCTAGATAAGTTGAGTTGAAATCCCTTTGTTTTTGGTGAGTTTCATGAGTTGTATTTGGGCTGCTAAATGGGTAAGAATGAGTCATAGAAAATAATGGGTTAACTTGGGCTCAGCCCAAATTAACCCATGAGCTAAAATATTTTCAGCCCAACCCATTAATCTCTGGGCGAGTTGGACAGGTTAAATGAGTTTGAGCTCAAATTGCCACCCCTAAGATAAAGATACAAAGAAAGCAAGTTATGTTTTTTGCATTATTATTATTATTATTATTATTATTATTATTATTATTATTATTTAGAAAACAAGTTACGTAATGAAGATTTTGTCAAACATTGGATTGGAGTTTGTAGTGACCTAGTCTTTTGTCACAATATATATACTTATTATTAATGCCTCCATTTTATGTGATATTCTCGTACACATAAACTTTCCTTCTTAGTCGGTAAAAAATAATATTTTCTCTTTTAAAAACTATTTAATCTTATCATTCTCATTTGTCCTTAATGACATGAATTTTTGGGACCTTTGCGAGTTGCTATCACTCACTTAAAATGAAAAGAATATGTAAAACTTTCATCACCATGCATTAATATTTTTGAAATTTTGCCTATATATCACTATTTTATATTCTCTTCGGTCCAAAATAAGTACTTTTTCGTCTGTTTTCACATATATTAAGAAATTCACCTTTTAGCATTAATTAGCATTGTTTTACTATTCCACATAAATACTCCTAACAGATATTCTAACACTATTTACTCCAAGGACAATATAAGAAAAAAATAATTAATTCATTCTCGAAATCCAAAAAAATCACTTATTTTGGACCGGAAGGAGTACTAACTTTAATACAATAATAATCCCACGTGGGCGTCCTCCTTAATTCCTTATCCCAACCATACCCAAACCTCAAGTGTATGGCCATGAAACATTGGCATAGCAAAGTCGAAAAATTAATTAAATATTGCAGCAAAAGAAGAAGAAAAAAAGACTTTTTGGCTGATGAGTCACAATCACAGAAAAGTTATTGGACATAAATATAAGAAGTCAGAAAATGTTTTAATGAATGTCAAAAGTCCTGTGTGTAACTAAAAAAATAAAGCTGCAAAAAAAAGAAGAAGATTGATTTTGTCCCTTTGTAAGCAACCTTGGCTTGTTTTTCGAATCTGGTAAAAACCTAAGCGCCGCTGTTTCTGAATCTGTCGAGTACTGCCTATAGCAGACGCGGTTTCGTAGTCAAGAGGTGGTGAAATGATAGAATTCTCCGGGCTTTCGAGTCAGCGCTAGGGTTTTGGATTTATGGCCAAAGTTATTGAATTTTGTCGAATTCTAAGTAGAATTGTAACTCTATCCCTGTTCGATTCAATAGCATATCGAACTAAGTCATGTCATTCGACATCATTTTGCAATACTTTAAAAAATTATATATGTATTTATACTACATGTCAATATTGTTTAATAATAAAGCAAAATAAATACTATCAACTTAAAATAGAAACCAAAGTCTTGCTTAAAAAAAAAACACCAAAGCCTAAAAGTCATGCAATCAGAGGCGCCAAATTGTTTAACCAAAAAGTATAACTTTCAGTTAGTATACGATAAAATCGGGCACATCCCTTGCGTGAACTGATCGAGTATGGAATATGGTAGAGTAAGATTCAACCTTGAACCTATACCAAATCGAGGTCCGAGGTTACACCGTCAAAGCTTGAGACCTCGGGACCGAACAAAATCGAGATTGAGAGAGATTTGCTGAGCCGAATAACAGAAAGACGAAATAACCGCGATCGAGCGTAGATCACGGCGGAGATCTCGGCAAGTATCAAGGATAGGCCGGTTAATTAGCCAATCATGAGATTTCTATTTAGAATTGTATCAAGGGTAGGACTCCCCTACTATATAAAGAGGGTCTGATCATTTGTAAGACACATCATATTTACGCAATACAAAGCAATACACTGTCTTTTTCTAGTTTTCATTATCTTGTTACTCCGTTCTTATATCAGTTGAAACTTCTATGGGTTCAAGGGTGATCGAACACGAGGGCCCAGACTATTCAATTCGTTCAGTTTGCATTTATATCTTTCACGGTCTCAATATTAATATATATTTTCTCAATTTGTGCCAAGTTATATCACGTATCCTTAAAACCACGTATAAATTCAATTGTTATCCGTTTTAGGGGAATCAGTTTGGCGCCCACCGTGGGGCTAAGGATAATAGTGATTGCCTAGTACTAACCTTCGTAACACACACTATTTTACACTTGTTCTTGTGATTATCTTTGATTTTAGGATCAACGTGTCGAACTCTCAGGCAGCACCCGTACACGTGGACAATGACTTCTGTCATCACGGTGAAAATGACAACATAGCACTAGGGAACGACGTACCTCCAGTTGGCCGGAGTTCCGACTGTAGATCCAATTGACGTCAGCTCCCATGTAGCCATTAATGCAAATTCATTCGTCAATCCCGAGAGTAGCATCCGCATGGATGTTCGATCGGTCGCTCAGAGCACACATAGCGACTACGAAGGAGGAATCAACCTTTGGGTGATCTTCGATATGTTGCAGGCTCAACAAGTCGCGATAGCACAACCCCAAAACCAGAACCATGCACCAAGCAGGATCGAGCCCAAGCCGTCCTAGGAAGTTGTTCACTGGGTCGAATCGGTGTCAAGGAAATCAAACGGAAATGAATCGGGGACCAATCCCGCAATCATGAAGATGCTCGAGGACCTAACGAAGCAAGTTGAATCGGGGAAAAAGAAGATCAAAGCAAACGAAAAGAAGGCGGACACCCCTATAACTCCAGGCTTGATCAAATCCCGAGGGAACCACCAATAATGAAGGGTTTGGATTCCAAAAAGTTCGTACAAAATCCCTTCCCCCCCGAGCGCGGCTTCCAAAACCGATCCCCAAGAAGTTCTGCATGCCCGAGATTCCTAAGTATAATGGAACGACCCCAACGAGCATGTCACCTTTTACACATGTGCAATTAAAAGGAATGATCTAGAGGACGACAAGTTTGAATCCGTGTTACTATGGAAATTCGGGGAGACCATGTTAAAGGGAGCGATGGTATGGTACCATAATTTACCACCTAACTCTATTGATTCTTTCACCATGCTTGCAGATTCTTTTGTAAAAGCACACGCCGGAGCCATAAAGGTCGAGACTAGGAAGTCATACATTTTCAAGGTAAATCAGAAAGATAACGAGATGATTAGAGAGTTTGTGTCTCGGTTCCAAATGGAACGAATGGATCTATCATCAGTCGCCGATGATTGAGCCGTTCAACCTTTCACTAAAGGACTAAATGTATGAAGCTTAGTGGCTTCATAGCATTTCAAGCAAAACTTGATTGAATACCCGGCTGTTACCTGGGCCGATGTACATGATCAGTATCAATCAAAGATTAGAGTCGAAAACGACCGACTGGGGGCTCCTTCGGGGTCCTTTTATCCTATAAGGTAAGTTGACAGAATCAAGAGATACATTGATCGAGAACCAAGGTTGAACATGGATCGATACCATCCGTATAATGGAGATCGTAGGAGCAACGGACCTGGGCGCAACCCTCTACGAGGTGAAAGAACAAACGATCGAGGCTAGATCTCTCGAAGGCTCATAAGCAAGACTGGTTTCGACAAGCATACCATACCTAAAGAAGCACCACGATTGTTAGAATATAACTTCAATGTTGATGCATCTGCCATCATATCGGCTATCGGACGCATAAAAGATACAGCCCATAGAAATCCCAACCAAATGTGCAAGTATCATGTCACCCATGGCCACAGAACGGAAGATTGCTGACAATTTTGAGAAGAAGTAGCCCGTTTATTCAACGACGGGCACCTTCGGGAGTTTCTAAGTGATCGAGCCAAGAATCATTTCAGAAACAGAGATTCCAACATACAAAATGAGCAAGATGAACTGCAACACGTCATTCACATGATTGTCGAAGGGGTCGATGTTCCCCAAGGGCCAGTGTTAAAACGCACCAAGGTGTCGATCACAAGGGAGAAACAACTTCGGGATTACATACCAGAAGCAACCTTGTCCTTCAACGACGAGGACGCAGAAAGGATCATGCAGCCCATAACGATGCACTGGTAATATCTATACTCATGAATAAGACTCAAGTTAAACGTGTGTTAATTGATTTAGGTAGTTCAGCCAAATCATTCGATCGAGGATCTTAGAACAACTCGGCCTACAGGACCAAGTTGTGCCCGTGACCCGAGTGCTAACGGATTCAACATGGCTTGTGAAACTACTAAGGGAAAGATAACTTTGCCAGTGAACGTGGCCAGGACCATCTAGGAGACAAAGTTCCATATGATTGAGGGAGACATGAGGTATAACGCCCTGTTCGGGAGACCATGGATCCACAATATGAGGGTCGTTCCCTCAGCCCTTCACCAGGTTCTAAAATTCCCGATACCAGTGCGAATTGAATCAATCTACGGAGAGCAACCTGTCGCAACCCATAAACTAAGCTTGGACCTAAAGTTCCATCCGGCGAAGCAGAAAAGAAGACCCCAATCCAAGATCAAGCATGCCTTCATTAAAGACGAGGTAACCAAGCTTCTTAAAATAGGGTCCATCCGGGAAGTAAAATACCCCGAATGGCTAGCAAATGTAGTAGTAGTCCCTAAGAAAGGGAACAAACTAAGAATGTGTGTAGACTACAATGATTTAAATAAAGCATGCCTCAAGGATTCTTTTCCTTTGCCTAATATAGATCGCATGATCGATGCTGTGGCCGACCACGAGATCCTCAGTTTTCTCGATGCCTATTCCGGGTACAACGAAATACAAATGAACTCGAATGATCAGGAAAAGACCTTGTTCATCACTAAATATAGTACCTACTGCTATAACGTAATTCCATTTGGATTAAAAAATGCTAGTGCCACTTACCAATGCCTAGTAACCGGATGTTCGAAGAACAAATAGGGAAATCGATGGCAGTTTACATTGACGATATGTTAGTTAAGTCCCAGTGAGAAGAGGACCATTTGAAGCATTTGCAGGAAACCTTCAGTATATTGAGGAAATACAACATGAAGTTAAATCCAGAAAAAGGCGCGTTCGGGGTTGGGTCAGGAAAATTTCTCGTATTCATGGTATCCAATTAAAGAATCGAGATCAACCCCGACAAGATCAAATCTATCGAGGACATCACGGTAGTAGACAACGTAAAGGCCGTGCAGAGGTTAACCGGGCGCATAGCCGCCTTGGGGCGATTTATCTCGAGGTCCTCATATAAGAGCCATCGATTTTTCTCATTAATAAATAAGAAAAATAACTTCACATGGACTCCGGAATGCCAGCAAGACTTGGAAAAGCTTAAATGATACTTATCGAGCCCGTTGCTGCTTTACATTGAGGGCAAACGAATAACTGTACTTATATTTGGCAGCATCTAAGATAGAGGTAAGTGGAGTCCTAGTCTGGGAAGAACATGGTACACAATTTCCTATTTATAATGTTAGCTGGACCTTAGGTGAGGCCGAAACTATGTATCCCCACATAGAAAAGTTGGCGCTCGCTTTGATAAGGGCCTCTAGGAAACTAAAACCATAGTTTCAATGTCACTTTATATGTTTTGTAAGAACTTATCCACTTCGCAATATTATGCATAAACCTGAGCTTTCGGGACGGTTGGCCAAATGGGCCATAGAAATCAACGGGTATGATATTCAATATCGACCTGGAACAACCATTAAATCTAAAATTTTGGCAGACTTTGTGGATGACTTCACGCTTGGCCCTAGTACCCGAGGTCGAAAGAGAGTTGTTGGTAAAATCGGGTACGTCGTCGGGAATTTGGATCCTCTTTACGGATGATGCTTAGAATGCAAAAGGGCCCGGACTCGGCATCAGACTAAAACCACCCACAGGCGATGTGGTTAGGAAATCTATTAGAACTGTGAAATTGACTAACAACGAGACAGAATATGAGACCATGATTGCAGGTCTCGAACTAGCCAAAGGCTTGGGAGCAGAGGTGATCGAAGCCAAATGCGACTCCCTCTTTGTGGTAAATCAGGTTAACGGAAACTTCGAAGTTAGAGAAGAACGAATGCAAAGATACCTAGATAAGTTACAAGTAAATTTGCATCGATTTAAGGAGTGTACTTTGCAACATGTGCCTCGAGATCAGAATAGTGAGGCTGATGCCCTCGCAAACTTAGAGTCATCGGTCGAGGACAACGAGCTCAACTCGGGGGTCGTCGTGAAACTCATGAGGTCAGTAATCAAGGAAGGCCACACCGAGATAAAATCCACAAGCTTGACCTGGGATTGGAGAAATAAATACATAAAGTATTTGAAGACCGAAAAACTTCCCTTAGATCCAAAAGAATCGAGGGCCTTGCGCATGAGGGCATCATGATTCACCTTGTCCGAAGACAGAACCTTGTTCAGAAGAATGTTCGATGGAAAACTAGAGATATGTATGAGACGGGGAAATACCGAGTATGTTCTGATTGAAGTTCATGAGGGCACTTGCGGAAATCATTCCAGTGCCGAATCATTGGTTCAAAAGGTATTCAAAGCCAGTTATTACTGGATCAACATGGAAGAATATGCGAAAGAGTTTGTTCGAAAATGTGACAAATGCCAAAGACATGCATCGATGATTCACCAACCCGGGGACCTACTCCATTCGGTCTTGTCACCATGGCCATTCATGAAGTGGCGAATGGACATCGTTGGCCCTCTTCCATGGGCACCACGTAAAGATCAATTTATTCTATTTATGACTGACTATTTTTCTAAGTGGGTTGAAGCACTAGCCATCGATAAAGTTAGGGAGAAGGAAGTCATCGACTTTATTTGGTACCACATCATATGTCGGTTCGAGATGCCATCCGAAATTGTGTGTGACAACAAGAAATAGTTCATCGGCAGCTAAGTAACCAAATTTCTTGAAGATCACAAGATCAAAAGAATCCTATCAACACCTTATCCTCCTAGCGGGAATGGGCAAGCCGAATCGACCAACAAAACCATCATCCAAAATCTTAAAGAAGAGGCTAACTGACGCCAAAGGAAAGTGGAAGGAAATTCTGCCCGAAGTTCTTTGGGCATACCGCACAACCTCGAAATCCAGTACTGGGGATACCCCATTCTCATTGGTTTATGGAACCGAAGATCTAATACCGGTCGAAGTAGGAGAGCCGAGAATTAGGTTCTGATATGCAATAAAGGAATCAAATGACGAGGCCATGAATACGAACCTAGAATTATTGGATGAAAGGCGTGAAGCCGCACTCATTTGATTGGACTCCCAAAAACAACGGATCGAGAGATACTACAATCAAAGAGCCAATCTTCGATATTTTAATGTTGGGGACTTAGTGCTAAGGAAAGTCACCCTCAACACCCGGAATCCGAACGAAGAGAAATTGGGTCCAAATTGGAGAGGACCGTACCAGATTCTCGAGGTCACCGGAAAAGGGTCCTTCAAGCTTGGAACGATGAATGGAGAACAAATACTGAGCAATTGGAATATATCTCACCTAAAACAATATTACTGCTAAGGTACAACCTCTTTCCATTTCCTTTTTATTTCAGACTAACACTGTAGGTGGTCAACGAGAAACTACAATGGATTTTTCGGCAAATGACACGAAGTCTTTAGGTCTGAAAGCACGTACTGCACTCTTATTCCCTTCGGCCGGTTTTGTCCCAAATGGGTTTTTCGGCGAGTCTTTTAATGGGGCAACAATGAATCATGCTAACTTAGAATCAAGCCCAATTATGAACCGACACTGAAGATAAATTCAAAAATATCTGAGGCTCCTTTACAATCAACCTCGAATACTGGGGGGACTCCCTCAGATATGCATTATCTTCGAATATCAACTCTAGCGAGGAAACTACTTCATAATGGAAGGGTATAGATAGATATGGCCAAACCGTCAAAACGAACCGTGCCCACGTAGATTGCTCGAGTCCTGGCATAAAACATGTACACATGTATGACTGTTTTGATCGTGAATAAAGAGAAGTACTTTCCTTGCAATCATCTTATGTTTTAAATATTTTTCCTCTTTACATCCCTAAAAGAGCTTCGTAGTTTCGAAAATAACGAGCCCAATGAAATACTTAACCGGAATACGAGTGACCACTCCCTCAGTCGGGTACTACCGTCCAACTCAAACAACCCAAGTCATCGGGCCTCGGGGGAAAAAGACCTATTAGGAAACTCCCTGGTTTCTAAAGGCCACATCCACCCCACTGAGGGACAATTATCTCGGGCAAGCTCGGATAACTCAGGAAAACAAGCCCAATGGGAAGCTACCGAACTAAAAGGCTACGGCCAATTTAACATGGCTCATAGACGTCCGAAATCCGTAACAAAAATAGGCCTTCAAAAAAGATTTTTTTTCACAGCCGGTTCTAAAGGCTACCCTCGGCAAAGTCATAAGCTTAATATATTTTCGGGGAAAAATCTTCAGTAACATCAAAGCCCAACAACGCCTTAACCCAGAAAGGCCCTAAAGGCAAGGTTTGTTCGAACCTTATTGTTTCACTTTAAGGCACTTCTACCTTTGTGAATACAAGTAATAAAGCAAAGGAAAAATTTGAGAACCGAAAGGGGAAGAAATCCATATATATATATACAATAATTGTTTTTACAAAGGCCAGGTCGGCCTAATACAAAAATTTACAACGACCAAAATGACCTTAAAAAGATGCAAAAGAAACCAAAAAATGTAAAGGCCTAAGTGGCATGGTCTTCATCGAAGGTAGCATCCCTATCGTCAGGATCTTCCTCGTCTTCAGACTCACTTAAGCTCTGGGTGTCTTCCTCAGGAAAGTCCAGCTTCTAGGCCCGGACTTCCTCTGCTTTGGTATTCTCGATTTCGTCTAGAATATCTAATCCCAAAGCATGAACTTCCTCGAGGGCTTCCCTTCGATATTTCCAATTTTCATGATTCACCATGCTCTTGGCCTTCGCCTGGATGGCCTCGACATCGACCTTGAATTGGGCCACTTTAGCATCAGCTTTGGTTTTGGCCATGGCCACTTCAGATCTGGCCACTTCGAGTTCATTGGCCAAGTTTGCCTTATCAGAAATAGCCAAGTTCAATTGAGATTGAAGCTCCTTGATTTTCTTGACCTGCACCGAGGCCTTTTATTTTGCAACTTTGAGTTGGTTCTCGGCCGACTCCAGTTGTGCTTGAACAATTTCCTTTTTCGAGGCTAATATGTTCATATTCTTCTTGAATTCTTCAGCCTTGGCTTGTATCTCATTTACCCGTGTCTTGAGATGCCCGATCTGTTTGAGCCTCTGTTAGACCTGCAGAATCAAATCGTTAGTTACTATCTCTAATTCATCTTCACTATCGTGAAGCACTCAAAATACCTGCTCGACTATCTCGACATGCTCACTCTGAGCCGTTTCTAAATCGGACCGAAACTTCTCACTCAGAAGCTTGTAAGTATTCCCTTTCTTGGTGAGTGCTCGGACCTCAGCTTTGTGCTCTTCCCGGATTCGGAAGAAAGCCTCATGATGAAACACCGAAGCCTGCAAGCACGAAGAAAGATGTTATAATTATTTACAACTTCAAGTTTAAAATATAATGAAGTGACCCTCGAACTTACCTGGTTCAAAGCATGCTGGGCTTCGTTAAATAGGCAAGGCCCCTCCACTACATTCATCACGACCTAGTCTTCCTCGGTCACCAATCATCTATGGTAGCTTGCAATCCCCATGGGAGCAAAGAAGACCCGAGCATCCTCGAGGACAAAAAAGGTTATTGACCGCCTGCGGTTGGGATTAGCACTTAGGGCCGTGAATTGATATACCAATTTTGGGCCTGATGGAGACCTAATAGCACCCGATGACGGTGCCTTATTTGGCATCGAAAAGTCACCAAGTCCAACGACATCTTCCGAAGCGGTAAACTCTAATCCGTCTAAGAAGTCGTGAATGTCAGTCACCCCCTCAGGCCCCTCATAAGAACGACTTTCTAACATGCCGACCTTATCATGGCGTCCAAAATTTAAGGGGATCTAGAAATGTCGATCACTACAAGATCCTCCCTCGGGACATCTTCCGTAGCTCGAGAAGCGTCACCCCCGGTCTATTTCTTGACCCTCTTGGGAACTTCATCCACTGCCTTTTCTATGGCCTCAATGGCTCGAGGAATCTTGGAATCACGTCTTACTCGGACAACTAGTTTAGATTTTTCTTCCACTTCCTCGGATTCATATCTCAACCAATTGAGTGAGTCCGATGAGAGTTCTCGGGCCCTAACTTTTTTGGGTTTGGACGTCAGCTTCTTCCTCGGTCTCTTCTCTCGGAGTCGGAGGGAATCAAGGCTTTTCTTTTCCCTTTCTCTTTGACCTGTTTTGGAGAAGGGGGATCAACACATGTATCATCATCGGTTGATGAAGGCCTCATCTCGATGTCCTTTGGTAATCCTGCGAAACAAAAGCATAATAAATCAAGTACTGAGGACAAAACGAAGTAATATCAGATGTATCAGGGAAAAACTCTTACCATGATTGCGGGCTTTCCATCGACCCTTCGATAGTTCCTTCCAAGCCCGCTCAGAGTACGGCCTCTATGACACAAGGCCATTGACCCATTCCTTAAGTTTCAGAATTGGTTCCAGCATCTGGGCCACAACCGCAATACCAAAAACATCAATGAAAAAAAAGATAAGCGGGAAAACAACGAGATTAAAAGAGAAGTTTCATTTCTTAGGAAATGGCATGTCTCTAGTAGGGATTAGGTCCGAAGTATTTACTCGAACAAATATGCCCCATTCAACCTCAGTCCCAAGATTCATCTATGCTAGAGAACAGGGCCCTACCGGCTCGGCGATCAAGCTTGATCAACCCTCCTCGATAGAGTCGGGGAATGTATAGGAGCATAAGGTGGTCGAGGGTAAAGGGACATCCCTCGATTTTTCTTACAAAAAATTGGAGGAGAATCACTATTCTCCAGAAGGAGGGAGGATCTGGCCGAGAGCCACATCATACCTCTTCAAAAGGCAATGATGATAGGGTCTAAGGGACCCAACGTGAAGGGGTAAGTATAAACACTTAGAAAACCCTTCACGTGGGTAGTGATCGATTCCTCGGGCGAAGGAACCACTACATGATTATTGACCTAGTTGCAATCCTCTTTAACCTTGTGAGGAAGCCTTCAGTGATTGTGCATATGTATCTCGAGACTGTCTCACATCGGCTCGGTACCGTGGAGGTCTTTTAAACCTTAAAATCAATAACAATAGGGCACCCTACCAGAACGAATTCCTCAGGGTGAGGTTCCGCCGTAGCCTCGCCGCTAGTGGGTTGTGATGAAGAAGCGACTTCCTTTTGCGGTACGATCTTAGAAGTTTTCGCCATTGAAGAACAATAGAGAAGAGAATTAAGATGGTATGCAGTTTCATGAAAGTTCAGGATATTTGGGTGCAAGAATTGTAAGTCAAAGGGATTTTACAAAATATAATGAATAAGGTTTATAACTAATTAATATAAAACTTAAGTTAATTAATTTAAAACTTATTAAAAGTAACGCTTGAGGTGTTTTACAAAATATAATGAATAAGGTTTATAATTAATTAATATATAGCCATAACTTTGAAATAAACTGCCTTTAATGAAAACTCGTAACTAATTTTCACCTTGGGAAAACAAATATTTTTTGTTTGTCTTTAAATTTACCAAAATCAAGATCATTGAAACTCTTTGTTTAATGAGCCTGCCTCTTAAAAGAAAATTAGTAATCTAATATTTTGAACTTATTAAACGTGACGAGGAGAAAATAGTTTTCTTCCTTAGGTCTCAAGCAAAAATATTACCCCAAAATGCTAAGTGTATTGTGTCTTTTCAAGTCCTTAATTCAAAATAAAAATAGTTTTCCAAACTAAAGTATTAATTTTAAATGATAAAAGTAATCATCAATCAATCATAGGTTCAAATAAAATAAATCACTTAGATTAACAAACAAACGGAGTAAGAAAAAAAAAGCCGCCATAAGCGACCCAAAAGCTTATTTTCTTGCTATCTGGTGCATCTAAAGGAAGATGAAATGTGACGACTCCATGCTTGAGTGGGTGTGTCGGGTCTCCTTTTGAAACTTCAATGCAAGAGTCTCGAATTAATTAAAATTTGTGGGAGTTTATTTTGTAAGATCGCGCTGCAATGCTCTATGAGCTTGACCACAGAGGTCTCTTCTATATTCCTCTTCTTTGTAAGGATCTCTTTCAAGAACTTTGCATAACCTGGAATTTGTGAGAGAACATTAGTGAATGGAAAGTTTACATTAACTTGTCTTCGCATATCTAGAAATTTCTCAAACTTCTTGGCAAGATTTTCTATATAAAGCTTTTGGGGAAAAGGTAGAGCAGGCATGTGCTTTCTCACATCATCAGATTCCTCCCTTCGAAGTTTACCCCTTCTTCTTTTTCTCAGCTCCCTTCTTGCCTTTTTTCTTCTCAATCTTTTATCATATTCAATTTCCAGTTCTTTCCCACTTTCTTTTTAGGCGCAACTTCTTTTTGAATTGGAGTGGGGTCCTTCAACACTTGTCCATTCTCAAGGTCACATAATTTATTGTTTCTTTGGGATTCTTTTCAGTAACAGCTGGCAGAGTACCTGTGATTCTCTCAGATAATATATTTGCAATTTGTCCCACTTGTCTCTCCAAGTTACGCAAAATTGTCCTAAGTTCTTTGATAGCTTCCCATGAGTGTAACGACCCGGTTGGTCGTTCCGTAGAACCTGCATTTATTATTACTATTTTTGCCTTATCATAGATTGGTTATACTTTTTATGATGTGTTAGAGTCGTTTGGCTCGGGTTCAAAATGGTTGTAGTGAGAATTGAGTTGGCGTACTCATCATTACTCCCTGCACCTCTGTGTGCAGATCCAGGTACTGGTTCGGAGCAATAGCCATCCGAGTTCATTATCGTCAGCTTTTGGGATTTTGAGGTAGCTGTCTAGTGTCCGCAGCTTTTCCATTTCCCTTCCTTTATTAGTATTAGTATTTTACTCCTAGACATTGTTTATGACGTTAGCAGAGTTAGTCTTAGATGCTCGTGATCGGTTGACTCCAGTCCTGGGGAATTTGTTAGACAGTAAATTATGTTATATTTGTTTAAAGACTTAGAAAATTTCTATACTTGTTATACTGGTAATTGATGATTGAGAAATTATATTAAACAAATGTGTAGTTATGTGATGGTTGGCTAGCCTAGTTCCACGATAGGCGCCATCACGACCTGTTAGGATTTGGAGTCGTGACAAGTTGGTATCAGAGCACTAGGTTACATAGGACTCAACAATCATGAGCAGGTTAGTAGAGTCTTGAGGATCGCTACGGAGACGTCTGTACTTATCTTCGAGAGGCTGCAGAACCCTTAGGAAAAATCTCACATTCTTGAATTCTTGTCGTGCGAATCCATTTTATTCAACCAAAAGCGTAATTCTTTGTATCCTTTTCATGTATTCGAATGCGCACGCGAAAGCTCAGTTCCATCTGTGTATCCACGGCTTGTGATTTCCATGGGTGAGGTGCGAGAGGCGATTTTAGCATGTTGATAATGGGCTAGTCTGGAGGACTTGAGGCCGGATTTTTATTTTGTGGCTTGAGTGCTGAGATTTCGATTGTCTGTGAGCCGTGCATTTGGGACTTATATGCCCGTTTGTGTTCTTATTGATGGGATTTGGTGACTAGATGACTTCATGGCGAGTGTGATATGATGGTTAGATGTGTTCAGGTTGTTTGAGGGTGACAAAATGAATTGGCAAGATATGTAGCAAGAACCATTGAGTATTTGACTTCTGTCGTGAGTTAGAATATGACCTCGAGTTGTGAGTGTATTGAGGGACCTCTAGTGTAGATTAGTTGTTACGTGAGATGGATTTTCCTGTTATGTTCTGAGTTTCTGGTGGTGTCCCTTGGGCTGATCGATACCCCAACAACGTTAATGTATTTGATTAACAGTGTATTCCAACTGTAATTATACTCCTTCGTTATTGTATTCATTGATAGCAACCTGTCGTACTCACTTAGTCAGGGGTAGCATACTCAGCCTTGAGGATGGTATTATAAAGATTCAGGGAGGAGAAGCTCCATGCAAAGTTCTCTAAGTGTGAGTTTTGGCTCAGTTCAGTAGCATTCTTGGGACACGTGGTGTCCAATGAAGGTATCCGTGTGGTCAGACGAGTGTGAGTAGAGCTTCCAGAAGCTCAAGATTTCCTTGACCACAGCTCCAGTGTTAGTATTGCCATCAGCTTCAGGTTCTTATACCGCTTATTGTGATGTCTGGAGGGCAGACATTAGTTGTATTATGCTGTAGGAGAGTAAAGTGATTGAGTAATAGCTATGATCTTAGGAAGTGTATAGAGAGATATCAGTTTGAGGCTAAGCAGGCAGGGGTATCTCCTGCAGGTTGTACCGAGGTGTGTGGTCCTTATGTTGATCTATAGTAAGTTCTCTTCTACCAGTAAATGATGTATGTTGTAATTTGAGTTTAGATCGCTTGTGGAATTTGGCATGACCATTTCAATGTTAGATGCGAGATTTTTATTCGATTTGAGGTTTAGATGGTTTGGGTCATATGAGCTTACGAAGGATCTATTTGAATCTCACCACAGTATGGTGGCAATGATAGCGTATGGGCATTGTGAGTTACTGTTTGTCTTGGTCGTTGTCTTTGAGCCAAGTGGGGGAGTCCGCTAATGATAAGTTGATTACACGATTATGTGTTGTACCATTTTCGGTGCGAGGTATATTGGTGAATCACTTATGACCTGCACAGGTGGAGTCTGGGAATGACTCGAGTACTGGAAAGTTCTTCGATACAGGTTGTAATGTACTTTACGGGTAATGGAATTTGTTGAATGATTGAGTTGTGCTTGAAGGTCTAGTGTGTGCAGTGTATGAGTTTGCTTGTTGCTTCAATGCATGGATTACTTTCCTAGTATGTGGGTTGCAACGATGTCAGGTCGTTCTGTATGCTTGATCAGTGTAATGGTGATTTGCGTAGAGTGGATGACTCTCAAGAATGGTTATAATGGATTCAAGGTTATGTATAGCAATTGGGGATCTTCGAGGTGTGTATTATGCTAGAACCGAGATTTACGTTGGAGGGTGTCAAGACTTGTGGCAATTCTACCTTATCATGGATTTTACACATCAGTATCAGGAAGTAGAAGGTAATGACTTTAAATTTGCAGGAGGTCTCTTCAGGGTAAGTAGTTCTAATGTGGTTCCTTTGGGGAATACTTGAGAGAGTATTCAGCGGCTTATGAGCCTAAGACGGTTTATTTTATGCTCGGGTTTCGTGTGGTGAGTCTGGATTGAGAATTTCGGTATCATGGCAAGAAAAAGTATCAATTCGAAGGTAAGTCAGAAGGAACTTGGATAAATAGGACAGCTTGGTAGTAGGTCGGATCAGCATGATAAGGGATATGTTTAGTTATTTGGGTGTTAATGAGGTAATGAGTTGTTACATGTGTTTATTAGAAATTCTCTTAGGATTTGGTGGCATGCGTAATGTGGTTGAGTTAGAAGGATTCAGTCCTGCCGGTTTGGTGTTGTACTAATGGGATTCAGAGAGTTCTGGATTGTTTCTACCACGGTTAGAGGTGTATATTTTCTACTGGCGTGAGGGCCATGTGATGTATAGTTATTTTGCTTCTAGATGGGGTCAAATGGAAAGTTCGTGGCTAGTTGGATACGTGGTTGCTTGTGGCTCAGAAGGGATCATGAAGTTCTCATATTTATCATACGATGGCACGGCGTATGCGGTATGTTGTGTGGAGTTGAGATTTGCATATGTGAGGTCGCGATTCAGTTCTAGAAGGAGGGTCAAAAAATATAAACTCTTAGGTAGCATTAGCTGTTTCAAATGACTAGGTAGATGATATCATTATTGGGTGGCTTGATGAGGGTATACATTTCAGAGAGGGCAATCTGTGGAGTTAAGGGCGTTTCATTAGTATTGCGACGCTCTCTTGTTGGATCGACTGTTGATATTCGAGTTTTCTTGGGGGCATAGAAGAATTATAGGGGTATCCCCCGTGGAATGATTGAGTATTGGAGACATGTTATATATTCGAGTGGTGCAGCTGGGATCAGATACGGTGATTGGTGCTCTTTATGGATTTTGAGACTAGGAGTTCTCATGAACAGGTTATTTTGTGGTTGTAGACCGTGAAGATGCGAGCAAAGTTAGTCAGGTGTTATCTATGTGCCATGACTCAGTCATTGTGAACTTTCGAGGAGTTATATATCTGTTGTGGGTGACCAGAGATGATTTAGAGTTATTGATAGGCCTAGTATGGGCGTGTGTTCTGCAACAGGTCGAAATTGTTGACTCTGAATTGCTATGGTTGAGGTATGTATCATTCGATTGTCATTGAGCTTATTCGTGTTTTGGAGTGATCTATAAGTTGCCTTTCGGTGTTTCGAGGAGTGGTGATTGTTGGTTATATGTGCATAGGGTGCGGTTCTATCGGGGCTTTATAGCGAGATTTGGGTAAGGTAAGTAATTGGGTGTGGCAGGATTGAGACGTATTGGTGATGTTCTTTCTGGTTCGGGTGGCATGGTATCGCCCGATTTCCCTGTGGTTATGCCAATGCACTTTGAGTACTTGATGTCGAATTTCGCATGGTTATTGATTCTGAGCAAGATGGCTTGCAGTATTTCGTGTGAACCAGCATTTGGATGGGATCACGCATTATAACGGAGTTATGTAGAGGTATGCTCCTTGGTGTCAGATTTGTGTGTTCTTATTTTACGGTGTGTTCTAGGATTTTAGCATGATGCTGTGATAGTAATTGTTAATGGCAGGATAGTCCTCTCATGTGAATCTTCTATTTTATGAATTGAGCTCTTGGGATGTTGTTATTGAGTGCACGTGTTATGGCTCTGGATGCTATTGATATTGATTGGATGAATAGTTGTTGGTTTCTACGTCTTTCTTTCATCATCGACAGTATATGGTAGTGTTAGAGAGAGACATTGCTTGATAAGAGGATATGTACCGGTTTTGGGTTTTTTTGAGCGGCCATTGTGATTAAGAGTTATCACTATGAGTGCTTGAGTCATGCAGTGTATCATGGTATTTCATCTTGGGTTACAAATATGACTTGTTACAGTGTGCTCAGACTTATTCAGTTATTGTTGTGGGATTTTGAGCTTGTAAATTGATTCAGAAGTGAAAATGTAGTTCTAAGGTTTATGGGTCAAGATTGGATTTCAAAATTTCATCTGTGTGGCGCTATCAAACCTATATGGGTTAGAGTGACGTGGAATCATCTCCGAATATGTGTATGATAGGTTACACGACAATTTTGGTGGTGGTTGGAACAACTCTAGGCATGTTCGAGGATGAACGTATGTTTAAGTGGGGGAGAATGTAACGACTCGGTCGGTCGTTCCGTAGAACCTGCATTATTATTACTGTTTTTGCGTTGTCATAGGTTGGTTATACTGTTTATGATGTGTTAGAGTCATTTGGCTCGGGTTCGGAATAGTTGTAGTGAGAATTGAGACACTTAGTCTCTAAAATTAGCTTTATAGTTAGAAAAGTCAACTGCGGGTTGACTTATTAGTAAACGACCTCGGACTGCGGATTTTATGGCTCGGATAACTTCGTTAGGTGATTTGGGACTTAGGAGTCTGTTCGGAATATTTTTGTGATTTATTTTCATTCTTACTGAGTTGGCGTACTCATCATTACTCCCTGCACCTCTGTGTGCAGATCCAGGTACTGGTTCAGAGCAGTAGCCATCCGAGTTCGTTATCGTCAGCTTTTGGGATTTCGAGGTAGCTGTCCAGCGTCCACAGTTTCTCCATTTCTCTTCCTTTATTAGTATTAGTATTTTACTCCTAGACATTGTTTATGACATTAGCAGAGTTAGTTTTATTCTTAGATACTCGTGATCGGTTGACTCCAGTCTTGGGGAATTTGTTAGACAGTAAATTATGTTATATTTGCTTAAAGACTTAGAAAATTTCTATACTATACTGGTATTTGATGATTGAGAAATTATATTAAACAAATGTGTAGTTATGTGATGGTTGGCTAGCCTAGTTCCACGATAGGCGCCTTCACGACCTGTTAGGATTTGGGGTCGTGACAATGAGCATCTAATCTCTCATCAGTCTTGACAATGAATGACTTCATTAAATCTTCTAACCCAGCATGAATTGGCTGTTAAGGCTGAAATTGCAGCCTCAGTTGATTCACAAAACCAGGAGCTTCTTGAAATTTGGAGATATTTTGTTTCCATGAATTTGTTGTACCATCAGGTGAACTCCATGAAAAATCGGGGTGCTTCTGACCCATTTCATTGAAGTTGTAATTACCCACAACATTAACTTCCTCCATGGTAGTTTTACATTCATAAGTAAGGTGTCCTCTTCCACGTATATCACATGCTACATGAGGCTCATTGTGTATTGAAGCTAAGGTCAACTCCTGATTTCTTTTGCTATGACATCAAGTTGTACCTGCACAGATGTGTTAGTACCAACTTGGTGAACACCAGTTGATATTCTTCTTTCAGCAATCTCTGAGGGCCACTGATTTGCATCTTCAGATAACTCATCTAGAATAGTGACTATCTCATCTAGAGTCTTCTTCGGTAATGGACCTCCAACTGCATTGCTCGATGTTCTGCGTGAGGTCGGTGTCAAACCATCCCAAAAGTCCTGGAGTTGCATCCAGAGTTCAATTTTGTTGTGTCGACACTTCCACACAATCTCTTTAAACCTCTCACATGCTTCACACAGTCTCAGTCTCAGTCTCATTCTGGCAGAAGTTATGGATTTCTCTTCTAAACTTTCCCGTCTTAGCCCAGGAGAAATATTTAGCAACAAATTTTGAGGTTATCTCCTCCCATGTTCTAACTGATCCTTGGGGCAAGCTTCGAAGACAGTACATTACATCATCTTTCAGAGTGAAGGGGAATGCCCTTAAGTACACTGCATCTTGTGACACACCATTGTATTGAAAGGTATTCATGATCTCCTCGAAGACCATTAGATGATTGTTTGGATCTTCCTTCATCTTTCCTCTAAAGACACAGTTGTTTTGGAGGGTTTGAAGCAACCCTTTCTTCTGCTCGAAATTATTGGCTTCTACTGGAGGTGGTCTCACACTTGATAAACCTTGGTTGTAGATCGGCCTAGCATAATCACCAAGTGGTCTCCCTTGGCCGAGAGCTACGTTTCTGAACTGGTCTGCACCCAAGGGCTGATTCTGAGCCATTCTTCGAGCTCTCTCCTTCTCATAAGCAATTTGTGCATCTCTGAGTGCTACTTCCTCAGCATCTCTTGCAGCTTTATCTCTGAGTTGGGCTGCCTCTTTCGCAGCCAAACCAACACTATCATCATCTCCCGCCATCTTTTCTTTGGTTGAGGATTGCCCTACCGTTTCTGTAATATTTCTTTCCTTCCTCAACTGTCGCAGATGTTTCTCGTTTTCTGGTTCATATAATTGTAATTCCTTACCAGAAGATCGAGGCATGCACCAATCTAACCTGTAGCATGTGCACAATCAAAGAACACCAAGAGTAAAAATAGAAAATAAAAAAAAATCTTGAATTAACACTACAAACTATTTCAAATACTATTGATTATCAATCCCTAGCAACGACGCCAAAATTTGACGAGCTTGATACCCACACTTAAATATGCTTACTAGTCGAATATAGTAATTATAATATCATATTCACAAGGTTTAGATATAGCTCGCACTAGTGTATATTTTTCAGCAGTTGCTTCGTCCTTGATTTTTTACGTCCAGACTTGCTCCTCGACCCCCGAACACGATCCCGGCTTATTCCATTGGGATTTTACTCAGACTTCAAAGCTCCAAATAGACCGAATTAGTTCCACAACATCTACATAACTCAGAATCACTCCTACAAGTCATAAAATACATAATAAGTGCATTACACTACCAATTAAAGCTCAATCACAAGTAAAATGCAGTAAATTAGAGTGCAATAAGTGACTAAAAACGCGATTATAGCCTACCATCACGTATACAGTACCTATTTTGGTATTTGTTTTTATCCAAATTATCTTAATAAAGGATTACAAAGTAAATTACATTGTTAGATCCACTTAAAATCTAGTAGAGTTTGCAAGAAATATACAACTACCAGAATTGGTTTTGTTTCGTATATCTCATTGTAACTAAATTTTGTTAAGCACCAGAAGTGGTATATGCCTATGATCACCAAAAGTGATAATTTAGGCTTTTTATGGTTACAATTAAAGATAAGCTAGAGAAATATTCTCTATATTACATGCACACCTCGATTTGCTCCTGAAGTAGAATATATTTTAAAAGAGGTTGAAGCATCACAATTTGATGTGATTAATGCACGTTTAGATAATTATGTTCCATTCCCTGAAGGATGAGAACTTTTGATAAATATTAATCCATTCCCCGAAGTGAATACGACAATATTAATAAAGCTCATAAATATGAACGCACTCTTGATGTAAATATATTATAATTCACCTACAGAAGAGGTAATATGATTTGAGAGAATATATATACTCAATATTTTGTATTTTAAATTTGCTCCTGAAGAAGTAACACAATTGAAATTTCTTCCTGAAGCAGGAAAATATTGTGAAGAGGTATATTCTTTTTCTTCAACAATTTTTTTATATTGTTTATTTGATTATGATTTTCTCTCATGATACCAGAAGTGTCTGAGAAATATTTGATAGTGCAAAATGTATCAACAACTCTTGAAGAGCTAACTATTTGTCTAGAAGACACAAGACACTAATAGTGTCTGATTAATATTAGACTGTGGATAATAAATGTGAAGGCTCTCAAAGAGCTTATATAAAAATATGTCATTCATATTATATGATTATGGTCAAAACATATGTTGTAGTAAACCTGAAGTTTACTAGTACAAATGGCTATCATATTGAGACTACAAATGATTGGAAGATTGAAAATCTTCATATCTCCACGATCATAGGGGGTAAAATAATATGTATGTAAGAAGTGACCCGCCTTAATCTTCAATTTGTACTATATCATGTATCACAGTAAACCAAAAGTTTACTAATGCAAAAGCAGTCACAGTAAATCATATGTTCTACTGAGGCAAAAGTAGCTAAAGTAAATCAGAAATTCGCTGATTAAAAAGTAGCAACAGTAAATCAGAAGTTTACTAATGCAAAATTTTATGCCATAGTAAACCAGAAGCTTACTAAGAGATAACACATGCCATGATAAACTTGAAGTTTTAATTTCCCCTTTTTAAATGTGCTATTTGATAATTCAGATAAACATATACTGAAGAACTAGAAGATTCTTCAAGAATTCTCTTGTATTGCTTGTTCTCAAAATAAATTGATTATACCAGCTAAAGTTGGGACTAAGACCCCTGAATTCTGGAATATATAAAAGGTGAATATGGGTCGATTCACCTATCATGTGAACCACTTATAGATGCATATACCAGATGGTTACATGTGTGTTTACTGTCAACCTGCAATTTGGCATTTGAAATTGCTTTTCTCAATTAAAATCATAACTTTTAGATTATGAAATCAAGTTAGTTCATCTTGATGATGTTGGTTTATGTCCAATCTAGTTTAGCATTGAATACCTCCTAATAGTGGCTAAACTATTTCTTATGAGAAAAAAGCCTCATGTGTTGGTCTATAATTTTCTAAATTGCATACAACAACACTTGTATGCATCAGACTAACAAACTATGATAAGTCCTCCCCTCACAATTGATTTAGGATAAGAAACCAAAAGATCTATTAACTTTTGATGTGTGATATATGATTAATTTCTCTACCACAATGCACAAAGATAGGTTTCCCAAAGAAGTTTAGGGATATATGTTAGTCTTTCTAACATTTGGGGGATGGAATAAACAACTGGAAAATATGATATATGGATCGAATTATCATTAATATGATCCTTAGTTAGAATATAATTCAAGACAAATGCCAGAAGCATTTGCTGATCAAAAATTAAAAATCATATTTCAGTTACAAATTCTCCTATTAAAATTAAAGTCCTTGAAGGATAAAATTTACTGCACGAATGAAGCGTAGTAAACCGATCAGTTTCAAAGGTAACAATCCTTGAAAAATGGTAGGATCAAATGATCAAAATGATCATAATGAGGAGGAAATGAGCTCTAGAAGAGACCCACGACATAACATTTCATGAAACTCTAGAAGAAGTTCAGGTACCTGAAAAATAAAGAAAGTAATGAGATCTCAAATAGTTATGTCGCTTAGGAACCGATATAAAATATTCGTCGACCATATATTTGATACAAATACAGTTCACAACATTGTAAAATATTGTGAGGATCGGAACTATAGTCCAGACACCTGAAGATGTCATGCCATCTAAATGCAAGTCATAACCTATATGAGTCATTTGATTAAATCTATATGAAAATCCCTGAAGGGTTTAAAATGCATGAAGCATATAGTTCAAAGTATCGTGAAATGTACTCAATCAGATTACAAAGATTTTTGTACTGTTTAAATCAATCAGGGCACATGTGATATAATCATCTTAGTGCATATTTGTTGAAAGAAGGTTACATAAATGATGTTATTTGTCCATGTATTTTTAAAAAGAAAATGGCATAAGAATATGTTATACTTGCTGTTTATGTTGATGAGATAAATCTTGTTGGAACTCTAGAAGAGCTCCAAAAGGCAATTGAATATCTTAAGAAAGAATTTGAGACGAAAGATCTTGGAAAAGTAAAATTTTGTCTTGGTCTGAAAATTGAATATTTAGCAGACAAGATCTTTATCCATCAATCTGCCTATATAGAAAAAGTCTTTAAACGCTTTTACATGGACAAATCGCACCCATTAAGTACACTAATGGGTGTTCCATCACTTGAAGTAATTCCGACCTATAGAAGAGGATGAGGAACGCTTTGGTCCTGAAGCACCCTATCTCAGTGCAATTGGTGCACTTATGTATCTTGCTAATGCTACATGGAATGCCATAGCATTTTTTGTTAATTTACTAGCAAGATATAGCTCTTCTCCTACACGGAGACATTGGAACGAGATTAAGCATATTTTGAGATATTTAAAGGGAACTCTTGATATGGGTTTGTTTTATGCTAACAAACATAGTGCAGATCGTATTGGTTATGAAGATGCATGCTATTTATCTGATTCCCATAAAGTTCGATCTCAAATTGGGTATGTCTTTACATGTGGAGGCACTGTTATATCATGGCGCTTCACAAAGCAATCTATTGCTGCTACTTCTTCAAATCATGTTGTGATAATAGCTATTCATGAAGCAAGTAGGGAGTGCGTATAAGTGATTCATTTTATTCGATAAAAATGTGGGCTGGAATGCGATAAAAAAAACCACAATATTATACGAAGACAATACTGCATGCATAACTCAATTAAAAAGAGGATTCATAAAAGGAGATATAACGAAACACATTTTACCAAAGTTATTCTTCACACATGATCTCGAGAAGAATGGTAATATCATTGTGCAACAAATCCATTTAAGTGACAATCCAACAAATTTATTCACTAAATCTTTACCAACTTCAACTTCTGAGAAGATAATATACAAGATTGGAATGCGGAGACTCAATATTTGAAACAAAGTTTTCATCAGGGGGAGTAAAATACACACTGTACTCTTTTTCTCTTACTAAGGTTTTTCCCTCAGGATTTTCCTTATAAGGAATTTAAAGAGGCAGCTAGCAATGCATATTACTAGATATGTGTACTCTTTTTCCTTTACTAGAATTTTTTTCACTGCATTTTTCCTAGTAAGGTTTTAATGGGGCACACTATTTTTAATGAACATCTAAGGGGGAGCGTTATAAATATATTATATTATGTATGTTCATTTAGTACTCCTTTGTAAATAAACTTCCTAAAGAAGCTTCCATATGGTACTCCACCGTAAATATGTTTATTTATTTAGTACTCTATTAAAAATGAGCCTCATATGAAGCTTATCCTTTCGGTACTCCGTTATGTAGAAGATTATCTATATCTTGTACGAGTATCGATATTACTAGTGCATCGTTGTGGGTTGTACGATCCCCTAAGCGTCTTCGTCGCTGAAAGACAAGGTTCCTTCCAGTATGTAATCCTGAGTCCGTTTTTCTCTTGTGATGGATACTTTGGTGCTTTTCAGCATTGTCCCCTGGGGAATGTCTACCCCGTCGATGATCATGTTAATGACGTGCTGAGGTTCCTCCTGTTCGGCTTGCTCATTAGAATTTCTATTTCTGAAGTGGTTCTTGGCCCGATCACTCAGGAATTATCGAAGATGTCCGTTGTTAAACAGCTGGGCCACCTCATCCCTTAATTGTCGGCAGTCTTTTGTTCTGTGGCCATGCATGCCGTGATATTTTCACATTAGGTTAGGATCCCTTTGGGCTGGATCAGACTGTGAAGGTCGAGGCCATTTGGTATCTCTGATGCGTATACTAGCGACGACATCGGCGTTGAAGTTGTACTCCGATAATCTTGGCGCTTCTTTAGGCCCGACGGGACTGTCAAAGTTGTTTTTTCTCATGAGTCCTCGGTTGCTTTGACCTTGGTCATTTCTTCTTTCATTTCCCATAGGGTTCCGCCCGGATCCACTGCTTTTTCGGTCTCCATTGTACGGCTGATATTGATCCTTGTTTGACCTCTGTTCACGATCGATGTCTCTCTTGACTTTGTTGATGATTATGACCAGATAGTACGACCCGGAAGGGTCCCCAGGCTTATAATCTTCGACCCTAATTTTCGATTGATACCAGTTATGAACATTCGCCCAAGAGACTGTCAGATATTCTACCAAATATTGTTTTAACTGCAATGAAGCCGACGAGCTTCGACTGTTGGGTCCTTGGGTGAAATCCTGAACGGTTCAATCATCTACTATCGGGGGCAAGTCCATCTGTTCCATTTGAAATCGGGACACGAATTCCCTGAGCATCTCGTTATCCCTATGCTTTACTTTGAAAAGGTCAGACTTCCTGGTCTCGACCTTGATAGCCCTGATGTGTGCTTTTACGAAGTAATCTGCAAGCATAGCAAATGAGTCAATAGAATTAGGAGTTAAGTTGTGATACCATATCATAGCTCCTTTTGACAGGGTCTCCCCGATCTTTTTTAACAAGTCAGACTCGATCTCATCATCTCCAAGTCGTTCCCTTTGATGGCACATGTATAGGAGATCACATGCTCATTCGGGTCATTCGTACCGTTTTACATAGGAATATCGGGCATGCAGAACTTCCTAGGGATCGACTTTGTATCCACGCTCGGAGAAAAAGGTTTTTGAACGAAATTCTTGGAATCCAGGCCTTTTAATATCGGTGGTGCTCTTGGGATTTGGTCGACCCTGGAATTGTAGGTTTCCACCTTTTTGTCATTAGCTTCGATTTTCTTCTCTCCTGATCCTACGTGTTTTGTTAGTTCCTCGGGCATCTTTATGATCTCAGGGTTGGTCCGATTCACTTGCATTCAGCCTCTTTGGACCGGTTCGTTTATGCGGGTGGCTTCCCGGGATGGATCGAGTTCAATTCTGCTCGGCGCGCGGCTTTGGTTCTATAACTGGGCTATCGCCGCCTGTTGAGCCTGCAACATTTTGAAAATCACCCGCAAATTGATCGGGCTTCACCACAAATGTTATTCTCGGGGTCAATAGGCAAATTTGCATTGATGGCCACATGCGAGTTGGCGTCAATCGGGTCAGCGACCGGAATTCCGATTGGATCAACATGTGGTATCTCACCACTGGGCATTATGTTGTTATTTTCGCCGTGATGACCGAACCCATTGTCAACATGTAGAGGTGTTGATTGCGGGTTTAACATTTTGAGCTTTAACCTAAAATTAGAGACACTCCAAAGATCAAGTGTAAAGCAATGTGTGTTACATAAATTTGTCATAGTCCCATAGTGGGCGCCAAAATATTTATCTTGAAAATCGGATAACAATTAAATTTGTAAGTGATTTTAATGATACGCGAGTTTAATTGACAACAAAGCAGTAAATAAAGACAAATTAAATAAATAAGGATGAATTAAGTTCAAACCACACGTGGAAGACGATTTAAGCCCTAGTGAAATATTTGCCCTTGATCTGGGCTCGTAACAACAAGCGTTGATGAACGAAAGAAGAAGAACTAATAACAGGAAAATATTAATATATTGCCTTGGAATGCGTGTTACCATGTATTTCATGAATTATCATACCTCCTCTTTATTTAGTAGAGGAGTTCTAGTTTAGGTACAATTCTATAAAGGTAAAAAATCTCTCGATTTAATGATTGCCGATTCCTTATTGATAGTATCGAGATTCCCGCCGTAATATCCGACCGGCCATAGATATTTCGGTCTTCTGTTGGCTATGATAACAATGTTTCTTTGAGCTCGTTCAAGGCTAGGATCTATTCCGGAATCACGGCCTCAATATTCTCGGAGGCAGGCTTCTCCCTGGGGTTCTAGCTCGGTGGGACTTGGGGTTGATCTTCAGTCCTTTATTGCCATGTTTCGAGCCTGTCCTATCATATCGCAGGCGAGCCCGATTTTTGTCGTATACAATAGGTAAATTTAAATTATTTTGAGTCACAAAATTACTTTACAGTTTACCGTAATTAGTTAAAAGTTGAATACTTACTCGTGAAATTAATTCTCAATTAATAGAAAATTGGAAGGAGAGATACATAACCTAGAGCAGCTGGTGTTCCAAATCTGTATTGGATTTCAATTAATTGGAATTCGCATTATGTAAAGCATATTAAAGAGTAAAGTGTATCATAATGGGAGTAATTCTTTTTCATTTTCAGGACTTAATGTGCAGAAATTCTCTTCGTCCTACCACAATCATGGGAAAAAAATTATGTATATGCTTTCTCATTTATGACGTCAGATTTATATATGCTGTCGTGGAACTAATTTTACCAATAATCATTTAACTTCTCATTTATTGTAATATATCATAAAACTAATTTGTGAAATGAAAAATATAACTAAACTATGTTTATAGTTCATAAAAAAAGGGAAGGTCCTGAAATAATTTATTTTATTTTCAGGCATCTGATTGGTGGAAGTCCAACTACAATCCTTGTGAAAAAATATATGTATACTTTTTCTTTGATGACATCAGATTTATTTTGTGATTCACTAATTTTACCAATAATCATTTAACTTTTCATTTATTATATAAATCATAAAACTGATATTAAAATTATAAAAGAACTAAACTATGTATATATTTCATAAAAAAGGAAAAGTATAAAAAAATTAATACTATATTTTTTTTACAAGGAGGAGGGGAATAAGAATACATACAAGTAAAGCTCAGTTCTCAAACCATATTTTTGATAGATTTTTTAAAATCCTAGTCAAACCTTCTATTTAATAGATTTTTTAAAATCCTAACGCCTTTAAATAAGGCAGTACCTAGCTCGGGGCTGATTTTTTTTAGGTATAAAGCTCTTTTAAAGAACGTTATACTAAATTGAATTATTGTTATGTCAGTTAAAAGCAGGAGATTTATTGGTGGACGCACAAAATAAGTATAACGCTCTTTATTACTGCACCGTACATATATAATACGTTTTTTAACTGCGTTATACGTATAACGCTTTTTTGTAGAGCACTATATTTTAACGTTCAAAACGTCCGCTAAAATATAACGCTTTTTAAAATAGTGTTATACATAATTAGGTAACCATTTTTTTATACGTATTTTCGGATAAAAAGAATCACAAGTAGGTTCTCGACTCATAGCAGCTATGTAGCTCAGTTCTTGCCTTGTAATTGCTTCAGTTGCAACAGTTCAACTACTGTTTGATGATGCTGAAGTGACAATCAGAGTTGCTTTTCAGAAAAAGGGAAAGCCACTGACAAACGAACATTATTGTCCTCGAATTTGAGATACAAATCCTCTATCTATTTATTCGAGGACGTGATCCTTTACGAGAGGAGGCAGAGGTTGAAAATTAGAATAGAAGTTGGAAAATTTTCAAATTAGAATAACTGATATTTATGCTTTTCAATTTTATAATTTATATTTTAATTTATAATCAATTAGTCTAAAAATAATAGACTAAAATTTAATATTCAACTTCAATAGATTCTCAAAATTACTATTTAATTTTTAAAAAGGATTTCTCAGGCATTTAAGTTAATATTCGAATCAGTAATTGTGACTCAAATATTAGTTCAACAAACAAAATCTATTCGGCTAATGAAAATTAGATTTTAACAAGCTTAAACATGTGAGTTTAAATTTCGAATTTGATTTTGAGAGAAATTTGGAGTGAGGGTTATTTAGACTTGTTAGAAATAATATAAGGAGGTTGTATATAAAATTTGAAGTCATTTCATGGAGATTTGGACTGGTTTTGAACGAGATTGCAACTGAAAATCGTGGAAGAAGTTCGTCTACAGACGCTTGTATAAATGTGTATAAAAGTGTATAATAGTGTATAAGATATGTTTATACACTCATATACACGATTATACAAGATTATACATACTTATACAAAATACTGACTTCGTCTTCTTCCTTGCGTCTTCTCTGAAATTTAATTTAAATCTTGCTCAAATCTACTCTAAATCACTTCAAATTTAAATTTTGAACTTCTTTTGATATTTTCAATCAATTGGAACAACACTCAATCCAAAAAAATAAATAAAAAATCATTTTCGAAAGCAAAACTTTGAATGGTCTTCAATGGTGGACTTCTACTCTTCAATTTTCTTACATTGCAACCAGGTGACATAAAAGGAGAAGCATGAAATATACAGCCCCTTGAAGCATATGTCGAGGATGTGCTAAGAAGAGAGCAAAAACAATGTTGTAAGAACACAAATTTAATTCCATAGCTTTTAGAAACAATGATTGTAAGAACACATATTTTGAATTTGCTGGTGCTTTCAAAATATGTACAATATGGACTAGAATGGGTAAACCTTAAAAACATGGGCTATTTTTTTATTATGGTGTGAAATTATGTGTATTTTTTTCATAAAAGATTAGTAGGCAGCAATACGTATCTTTCTTTTGTATTAGTCTCATTTTCTAGTATGTTCTTTTTCTGCATATTTCTTTTGCCGTATTATATACGGTTAAAATCAGGCTTGTTTGATTTTGTATGATTAATCGAGATCAGAATGGCAGGTCAAGATTCGACCTCATATTGTATCGGACCATGACGCGAAGATAGATTGGCAAGCTCATGAATCAGTGACCAATCAAGATCGAGACCAGCATAGATCGAGACCGAGCAGGATAGAGATCGAGTAAGATCGAAGAGGGCCTGCTGAGTCGAATAACAGAAAACCGAGATATATGTGACTGCGCAAGAATCGTGACGGAAATTTCGGCACGTATCAAGTCAAGATCGGTTAATTAGCCAATTATGGAATTTTCTTCTGTATTTAGAATTGTACCATAAATAGAATTCCTCCTATAAAAAGGTGTTTCTATTCATTTTGTAATCATCACATTCACGCATAACAAAGCCATATATTACATTTTCTTTCTTAAACTCTCTTACTGTGTTGTTGAGTTCTTAGCTAGCGTTTGACCATAGATTCCCAAATTTGTTTTGAAAAATCTGATTTGGTTGAAGTTTGGTTTGAAGATGAAAATGTGTTTGGACATACGTTTTCAAAACATATTTTCCAACTTTATTTTGGAAAATATGTATAAAATTCTCAAGATTTGAGAGTTTGACCCAAAATCAGCAATTAGGATAATTTTGGGATTTGAAGTTTGAGATTTGGAATATGTTATTTTGACTTTTTCCCGTTTTTGTGAGCCGAAAATTTATGTAGAACAATATTTTTATCCTTCGCGAGATAAAAATAAAATTTGTACACACAATCCTTCTCAAATTCTAGTCTGTATAGGTTGTTGTTAACTTCTTGTTTCTTCTTTTCTTCTTGCAATTTCAGCTACGATAAAATGATAAGTTACTGAGAGTTGACATCTTGTTCTTCAGATTAATTCCATATTGATTGACTTGACTAATACATAAATAAAAATATGATTACATTATTGCTTTATTTTAACTAAGGGAAAAACAAGGCAAACAAATTGTAACAAATTAAAGGAGCACTACTTTTTACGGGCGAGAAATATTCAAAGGACTTAGCCAAACTAAAAAAGGAAAAATATCATTTAGAAAAAATGTGCAAAATCATGTTAAAAGGTTGAAGAAATCAAATTGAGATATAATTGACAGAAAATATATTTAATCGCATTTAGAGACGTCACTTAAGAGAAGGCGTTGGAATAATCCAACGAAGAAAGCATACCATACAAAAAACCAAAAAAATAAAAATCAACGCATTTATATAAAATAAAGACCGTAAATTAAAGATAAGTATAGAAAAACTGATATATTATTCAAATTTCAAACTTATGCACACAATAAATTGAAATCTTCTCTATTTATAGAAGAAAGTAAGCTATTGCGTAAGCTGTTTCTGCAAGTTGCTATTGTAACAGTTATAGATAATCTTCTACCATAGGTAATATTTATTCATAATGAAGTACCAAAAGGATAAGATCATTGTACCAGATATAAATAATCTTCTACCGGAATTGATGTTTATCAGGGTACCGAAAGGATTAGCTCATTGTAGCAGATATAAATAATCTTCTATGGGTGTGATGTTTATCCATAACGGGGTACCGAAAGGATAAGCTCATTGTAGCATATATAAATAATCTTCTACTAGGTGTGATGTTTATCCATAACGGAGTACTGAAAGGATAAGCTCATTGTACCATATATAGATAGTCATCTTTCGGGGGTGATGTTTATCCTTAACGGAGTATCGAAAGGATAAGCTCATTGTACCAGAAAAAGATAATCTTCTATCGGGGGTGATGTTTATCCATAACGGGGTACTGAAAGGATAAGCTCATTGTACCAGATATAAATAATCTTCTACAGGGGTGATATTTATCCACAATGGGATACCGAAAGGATAAGCTTCTTCAGGAGACTTATTTCCAATAGAGTACTAAATAGATAAACATACTTACGTCGGAGTCTCATATAGATTACCATGGAGTGCTAAATGAACATCCATAATATAATATATTTATAACACTCCCCCTTGAATGTACATTAAAAGATAATGTGTCTCATTAAAACCTTACTAGAAAAAACCCCGTGCGAAAAAGTCCTAGTGAAGGAAAAAGAGTATACATATTTAGTAATACACATAACTAGTTGTCTCATTAAAAATCTTATAAGAAAAATCTTGTGGGAAAAATCTTAGTAAGGGAAAAGAGTATAACGCGTTTTTTACTCCTCCTGATTAAAATCTAGTTTCAAATATTTGAGTCTTCGCATTCCAATATTGTATACCATCTTCTCACAAGTTCAAGTTACCAAAGATTTAGTGAATAAATCTGCCGAATTGTCACTTGAAAGATATTTGTTGCACATCAATGTCACGATTATTCTGAAGATCGTGTGTGTAGAATAATTTTGATGAAATGTGTTTCGTCCTATCTCCTTGTATAAATCCCCCTTTAATTGGGCTATGCATGCAACATTGTCGTCGTATAAAATTGTGGATCTTTTATCACATTTCAAACCACATTTTTCTTGAATACAATGAATCACCGATCTCAACCATACGCATTCCCTACTTGCTTCATAAATAGCTATTATCTCATCATGATTTGAGTAAGTAGCAACAATAAATTACTTTGTGGAGCGCCATGATATGACAGTACATCCACATACAAACACGTACCTGGTTTGAGATCGAGCTCTTAAACTGCCAGACGGAGACGAGCTAGCTGTTATGTGGATAAGATAAATAACTTGCATAACCAACAATGTCTGCACTCTCTTTGTTAGAATAAAATAAATTCATATCAAGGGTTCCTTTTAAATATCGCAATATATGCTTAATCCCATTCCAATGTCTCTGTGTAAGAGAACAACTACATCTTGCTAGTAAATTAACAGAAAATGATATGTCAGGCCTTGTAGCATTAGTAAGATATATAAGTGCACCAATTGCACTAAGATAAGGTATTTCTGGACCAAGGAGTTTCCCATCTTCTTTTGGAGGTCAGAACAAATCCCTTTTCACTTCAAGTGATCGAACAACCATGGATGTACTCAATGGGTGCGCTTTGTCCATGTAAAAGTATTTTAAGACCCTTTTTGTATAGGCAGATTGATGGATAAAGATCCTATTTGCTAAATGTTCAATTTGCAGACCGAGACAACGTTTTGTCTTTCCAAGATTTTTCATCTCAAATTCTTTCTTAAGCTATTCAATTGCCTTTTGGAGCTCTTCTGGAGTTCTAACAAGATTTATTTTATCAACATAAATAGCAAGTATAACAAATTCTAATGCCATTTTCTTTATAAAAATATATGGACAAATAACATCATTTATGTAACGCTCTTTCAGCAAATATTCACTAAGGCGATTATACCACACGCCAAGATTGCTTCAACCCGTACAAAGATCTTTGTAATCTAATTGAATACATTTCTCGAGATTTTGAATTTGCTTCCGACATTTTAAGCCCTTCGGGGATTTCATATAAATTTCATTATCAAATGAATTGTACATATAAGTTGTAACTGCATTAGATGTATTTCTAAGGTTGTCAAACGGGTCGGGTTGACCCGTTTCCGGACCGGTCCAGATCGATTGAAATCGGAACCGGACCGGCCCGGTATGAAGGGGGCCGGGTGGGCTGGGTAGGAGGGGTAGAAGGGGTTGGTCCGTTTATAATTTTTCTACCGGTTACCCGGACCGGTCCAACCCGGTCAAAGTGAACAATGCACTTACCGGTTAAACCGGCCCGGCCTGGTTCTAACGGTTACATTTTTTTTTGTTTTTTTGTTTTTTATTTTTTTAAATATTATTAGACGTATTATGCATTTATGCTTAATGTTTTAGTTTGTTATTTTAATATTATTAGACGTATAAGTGCAAGTTTGAACTTTAATTTGAAGTATTAAATGTAAACTTTAATTTGCAAGTTTGAAGTTTTGAACTTGCAAATAATTATAAGTAAATTCTTAATGGTATATTCAAATATAAGAATTTTAAATTCTTTGCATCCTTTATTCAAACATTATTTTTATAAGTTTGTTTTTTTGTTTATATTTTTACGATAGTTATAACAAATACAAATTTTTATTTTTTTTATTTTATTTACCTGTAACCCGGCCCGGCCCCTTAAACCCCTATCCGTACAGGTTACTTTTTACCCGGATAAAACCAAACTCGTTAAACCCGTTAACAATTAACCGGAACCGGCCCGTACCCCCAACCCGTCCGGTTAAAAAAAAAGTCGACCCGGCCCACCCGTTAGACCTGTTTATGTATTTCAAGCTTTTTATGTAGTGCTAAATTGATGAGATATAAAATGTTATGGCTACCATAATAGGTGAATATGTTTCATCAAAATCGACTCCAGGTCGTTGTGAGAATCCTTGTACGACAAGGCGAGCTTTGTATCTTTCAATTTCATTTTTATCATTCCTTTTTTGCACAAAAGCCCATTTATGACCAACTGGTTTATACCAGCAAGTGTTTGGACTATTAGTCCAAAGACCTCTCTGTTAGCAAGTGTGTTCAATTCTGATTGAATTGCCTCTTGGCATTTTGGCCAATCGGATCTTTGTCGACATTCTTCGAAAGATCGAGGTTCAAGATCCTCACTATCTGGCATAATGTTAAGTGCAACATTATATGAAAAAAAATTACCCACCACTATTCAGATCGATTTAAATTAATCCCTTTACCAGTAGAACTTATTAAAAGCTTCTCACTCACTTGAGTCTCGGGTTCATTGGTTTTTTCAGGAATCTCAGAACTAATTAGATCTTGGATCTCTTCAAGGGATACCTTCATAAAATCGTTTTGATTATTTGTCGATTTTCGTTTTCGAGGATTTCGATCCTTAGAACCTAAAGGCCTACCACGCTTCAGGAGTGCTTTAGGTTCACTAGCTCTCATGCTAGTAGATGGTCTTGTTGGGACATCAATTCGGATATGCACATTTTCTGCAGGGATATGTGGCTTAGTTATCCTTTTCAAATCAGTAAACGCGTCTAGCATTTGATTTGCTATATTTTGTAAATCGATGATCTTCTAGACCTCTTAATTACATATAGGGGTATGTGGGTCAAAATGAAATAATGATGAAATTTTCCACACAATTTCTCATTTGATTTCCTTTTTCTCTCTCCCTAATTGTGTGAAATTTATTTCATCAAACTGACAATCTGCAGATTGAGCAGTAAATAAATCTCTCATCAATGGTTCAAGATAACGAATAATAGAGGGTGATTCAAACCCAACATATATTAATAACCTTCTTCCCCGACCTCGGCCATGACCACGACTGGGGCCACGTCCTCTTCCACGCTTAGCTTGGTGGAAGTTCGTCTCATTCACTTAAGGGAATGGACAAGAACCAGTAGGGCGGATTTCATGATTTTTCATTAATAGCCCATTATGTTGCTTGACTACAATAAGATGTGATATAAGTTCAGAATACTTTTTGAATCTCATCTCTCGATATTGCTGTTGCATGAGCATATTCGAGGCATAAAAAGTGGTGAAATTTTTCTCCAACAACATGTCATGATCAATAATATTATCACCACATAATTTTAATTGGTAAATAATTCTGAACATAGCAGAATTATACTCACTAATGGATTTAAAATCTTGTAGCCTTAGATGAGTCCAATCATAATGTGCCTGTGGAAGAACAACCATCTTCAGTTGGTCATCTATCTTTTAAGTTATTTCACAGTATGACTGGATCTTTAATAGTGAGATATTCCATTTTCAAGCCTTCATCAAGGTGACGACGTAGGAATATCATTCCTTTGGCACATTCTTGGTTTGATGCTTGATTTTTATTCTTGATGGTGTCTTTCAGATCCATTGCATCAAGATGAAGATGAATTTCAGCATCAAGCACCCGAGACATGTAGCTTTTGCCCTATATATCCAGGGCTAGAAATTCAAGCTTAGAAAGATTTGACATTATTTAGAAAAAGAAAGTTCAAACCTTTGATACTTTCAAAGTATTTGCTCGAGATGGCAGAGTCTCGTACTGATAACGTGTAATATAATAAAGACTGTAATGTAAAGAAAAGTATATAGAGAAACTGATATATTATTCAAACTTTAAACTTATATACATAATGAAGTGAAATCTCCTCTATTTATAGAAGAAAGCAAGTTGCTGTGTAAGTTGCTTCTGCAAGGGCTGTGTAAGTTGCTTCGACAAGCTGTTGTGTAAACTACTACTGTACCAGATATAAATACTCTTTTTGTGATGACCCAAAGGGTCATCTTATGAATTAAGACTCCATTCCAGGCTCATTAGCCTCAAAAAGGTTAATTTTAGTTATCCCCATTTGCGTGCGCAGTCCGGGTGTGAAACCTGAATGATTTTATGTGAAAATACATGACATAAAATTTTTTAGAGTTAAATTTTAATTTTTAGTTGACTTGGGCGAATATTTTGAGTAAACGGACCCGGATCCGTGTTTCGACTATCCCGGGAGGTCCGCAGTAAAATATGGGACTTGGGCGTATGCCCGAAATTGAATTCCGAGGTCCCTAGATTTAGAAATCATTTTTTGAAGAAAATTGTTGTGCTGTATTTTAATGAAATAAAGAAATGAATTAATGTTTGAAACCGTTGGTATCGGGCCCGTATTTTGGTTCCGGAGCCCGGTACAGGTTTATTATAATGTTTAAGTACTACTTATGAAATTTGGTGAAAATCGGAGTTCATTTGACGTGATTCGGACGTCCGGTTGGGAAATAGTGAATTTGAAGTGTTCTTGAGAAAATAGTGAGTTCTGATGTTAAATTCGTAGTTTCTGGTGTTATTTTTGTGATTTGATCGCACGAGCAAGTCCGTATAATATTTTTAGACTTGCGTGCATGTTTGGTTTGGAGCCCTGAGGGCTCGGGTGAGTTTCGAGTAGGCCATTGAGTGTTTTAAGACTTAGAACAGACTTGTACTTGAATAGCTGCAGAATCACAGGTCTGTGAACTTGGAAGGGCGGCCGCGTTGGAAATTCCGCGACCGCAGTTCAGGTTCCGCGGCCGCGCTAGAAATTCCGCTTACAGCGGTGGGTAAGGCCCAGTTACCGCAGCCGCGCCCACTTTTCCTCTGACAGCGGTGGGCAAGGTCCAGAATTCCGCGGCAGCGCCCATTTTTCCGTTGAGCGTGGTGGCAGGGATTTGAGGCGTACATATATATACATGACTTTTCATTATTTTACTACTTTTCAAAAATAATAAAACCCTAGAATAGAAGAGGCGATTTTCCAAAATATTTTCTTCCCCAAATCATAGGTAAGTGATTTCTAACTCATCTCTTTCAATCCTTAACTACTGTTTACAAGATTTCATCACAGAATCTAGAAAGTTTCATGGTATAATTAGGGATTTTTGGGTAGAACTTAGGAATTTCAAAAATTGGGAATTTAGACCTCGAATTGAGGTCGGATTCCAAAACCAATTGTATATCTGGGCTCGAGGGAGAATGGGTAAACGGGTTTTGGTCCGAACCACGAGTTTAGACCAAGCGGGCCCGGGGTCGATTTTTGTCTTTTGATATAAAAACATAGAAAAATCATAATCTTACATTAAAGTTAGTTCCTTTAGCAATATTTAATGATATTTAACCAATTATGATTAGATACGAGTGAGTTGAAGGCCAAAGCTAAAGGAAAAGTTGTGCTTGAGCAGTGAGTGGCTTGCGAAATCGAGGTAAGTGTTTGTCACGATCCGAAATCCCACATTCGGGCCATGACTGCGTCTAACGTTGAACCCGCTAGACAAGCCAACGTTTGAACTGAATAAAACTCATTAACAACAAATACGAACAGGATAACTAAAATACAACATAGCACTTTTCGAAATGAAACCCATAAACAAATCCAAGAACAGGTGTCACATACTCACGGACTATCTAAGAGATTACTACAAACAAAAGGTTTGAAATAAATCCATAAGACTGTCTTTGAAATACAAGGTAAGACAGAGCTGAAAGCTGAAAGTAGAAGGTGACGTCAAGGCCCGCGAATGTCTGCGGGTCTACCTCGAGTCTCCTGTGTGACTGAATGAGATGCTCCAATCGTCAGTGATCTCCGGGTCCGGCTGCGTAGTCTGCACAACATAAAGAAGTGCAGGTGTAGCATCAGTACAACCGACCCCATGTACTGAGTAAGTGTCGAGCCTAACCTCGGCGAAGTAGTGACGAGGCTA
>ML290676.1:0-23223 GCA_005239495.1 Nicotiana undulata | reverse complement strand
CTGATCAGGCTATATTTCAAGCCATCTATCAAGTACACATGTTCGATGGAACGTGTATCATCCCTACCTACTTTTTCAACCCCTATAATATCACCTTTTTTTCCATTTCAAAAGGAGACATTTCCTCATTTGAGGTTTTCAAGTGAAAGGAATTGTTCCTTGTTCCCCGTCATATGCTTTGAGTAGCCACTATCCAAAAACCAAATTTGGTTGCTTCCTCTCACTTGTACCTACAAAAGGAAATCAGGGGTTAGTTTTAAGAACCCAAACTAGTTTGGGTCCTTTTCTATGAGAGAATGGATGAATCAAATTTTTTCTGGCCCAATTTGGTAGCCAGTTTTTCTTTTTGACAAACCTCTCATTTTTTCGACTGGCCTGCTCTTTTGCAGTACACTCATATTGTAGTTGCCAGTCTTACCACAGTGGGTGCAGATTTTATTTTTAGGGAGAGTGAGATACTTGCTTTTGGGATCCCACTTGGGCAATTGACTCCCACAACCAAGCCCTCTCTGGTTGCTACTATGATTCTCTTGAAGCCATGTCAAGGCGTCAGAGGATTTATTCCATTTACAAGTTCTATCTAATTCATGTTTGACATTGCCAAGATCTTATTTAAGTGATCTTATATGTTCATCCTTGGCATACATTTTATCTTTTAGTTTTTCCAAATTTTCTTCTAACATGACATGAGAGTGATCAAAAATCTTTTTACTGGATCCTAATCTCCGTTTTAAGTTTTCAAATTTTAATTCTAGAATCTCAGTCTCAAGTGGATGAACCTAGTTCAACAAGACAGTGTTTTTCTTTTCAGATTCACTGACTCTGATTTCCAGGTTCATGCACTTTGCTTTTAGCATTGCACATTCTTTAGAGAGTTGATCATTCTCTTTGGATGTTTCCTCAGAATCATCTATGAAATCAAGTAGCAACTCAGAGAGTGTTTCCTTAGATAGGAACTTTATTTTGTTTTTAAGATGGGAAATGCTTACCTGTGGTTCTTTATCAGATTCTCCAATTGCCATGAGCGCCTGATCTTCAGTCTCCCCATCTTTTGATTCCTCATCTGAACTTTCCCCCCAAGCAGTGACCATAACATGTGTTGTGGTCTTCTTGGGTTAGACCAGTTCCTTCTTTCATATCTCTCCTTTTTCCATTCTACTTCCCACTGGGGACAGTGTTTGATGAGATGGCCAGTCTTACCATATTTGTAGCATCCCTCGTTGGTTGGCCTTTCTGGAGCTTTTGCTTTGTTGTAGTTTTCTCCTCTAGAGATGCCCTTCTTCCGCATGAGAAAGTTTCTGAATTCTTTGGTAATCATGGCCAACTCATCTTCCTCCAAATCTGCTCCCTCAGTGATTCTCAGTGCTAGACTCCTCTCCTTCTTTAGTCCATCCATCTTCATTGTTTGCCTTCTGAGTTCATATGCAGTGAGGTTTCCAATCAGCTCATCCAATCTCAGGGTTGCCATATTTTTGGATTCGTGGATAGCAATGAGTTTGCTTTCCTAGGAAATTGGCAAGACCCTTGTTAGGATCTTCTCAATCCTATCCTCTTCAAGAATGACTCTTCCAAGAGATTTTAGTTCATTGGTCAAGTTTGTGAACCTTGTATACATCTCTTAGATAGTCTCTCCTTCTTTCATAGTGAAGTTTTCATACTCAGAGTATAGTAGAGTACCTTTTGACCTCTTTACCTGAGGTGTTCTTTCATGGGCTACTTGTAGAGTATCCCAGATTTCTTTGGCTGTGGTGCAACTTTGGATTCTGTTGTATTCATCTAGACCTAATCCACAAACTAGCCACTTCTTGGCCTTAGCATTCTTCTCCCATTTCTTCAGGTCTTGGGCAGTGCAATCAGCCCTAGTCTTTGGTACATCCACACCTTCAACAGTCTTCTTCATTGTTGCTAGAGGCCCATCAGTGACTATGTCTCAGAGTTCATAGTCTTCTCCTATCAGGTGGTCCTTCATCCCGTTCTTCCACCAAGAGTAGTACTGGCCATTGAAGAGTGGTGGCCTTGCAGTTGATTAACCTTCCCAGTTCCCAATTGGTGAACTCATTTAAATCATTTCCAAGGTGTTAGCCTTTTCAAGGATAACATGCTCTGATACCAATTGATGTTTTAGACGTCAATACCACACAAGAATATAGATTAAAAGTGTGGTACCAAATTTTTCGAGTGTTGTCTCACAAGAAGAACCTGGTTCTTCTTTGTTTTCCAACTTCTACTGGTGCGGAATAATAGAAGCAGTATAGTAAAAACACAGAGATTTTTACGTGGAAAACACCTAGCTCAAAAGTTTAAAAAACCACGACCTACTAATCAGTAGGATTTGCTCAAACTCTTCACTAAAAACTCTGAGCCAAACGGACTTACAAAATAAACTCTTTTGTAATCCTAGGACTAACTCTAATCCCTTTGTATCAACTAGCCTCTAGCTAATTTCTACAAGCTTCAAGTTAACTCTAACTTGAACAATGTGTACCTATTATAATTTGCTTCTAAGAGAGCTGATAAGATACAATATTGAAACACCTACTACAATCAACTAGACTCAATACATCAACGATGAAAATGGTTCTTCTAGCTGAACTATAGCCTTTGTGTCGCACACTAAATTTGCTTGCAAAGTAACTCTGGGAATTTTGCTTTCAGATCTTGATTCACTTCAGTACTTGTGTGTGTCTTTCTCCAGCACAAATACATCGAGTATTTATAGAGTCAGTAGTTGAATTCGTCAATCAATTCTAGTTCAACTCTTCCTGGGAGAAAGAATTGAATTAAACTCAACTTCCTTCCTTTGTTACTTTCCTTGCTGAATGCAACTTCTATTCTCTCATCAGTTTGCAACCTTTTCGCATTAAGAGACAATCTCTTGGTTCATTGATACTTCATAATCACAAATATCTCCTATGAATATACGGTTCATGTGCCAGATATTCAGTTCCAAGATGTGTGCTCTGATAGACCTGGTTCAACTGGTCAGCCTTTGTCAATCTTCAAAACTATGCAGTGACATAGGTCAACACTAGCTTCATAGCGAAGCAGCTCAGACTTGAGTTTGTCGAAGGCCTGCCATAAAGAAGGTTCAGTTAAAAAGATGAAAATGTGAAGCTGAAAAGCCAAAGGGTCACAGAAGCTCACCGCAGAACAGAGCCGCTGAGCTTCCCCAAAAATTGAGTGCGCATCCGCTGGTCTGGTCTCCTTGGCCCCAGTTGAACCACCCTGTAAGGGAACATGATCATTCGGGACTTCGCTTGACTCAGGCTGCCCTTGGCCCCGAACATCCTTCAAAGTACCTTCGACGGGAGAAAAAGATGGCGGTAAAAGATCCTCGCTCCTCCCCTTCGAAAGATCTCGCCACTTGCGTTCGTTGTAAGTCGAGCAAGCTGCCAATTTTAGAGTCCAATCTGCAAGATCGAGGACCCCATATGGCATCAACGGGATTGTTGTGGAGAAAGTAAAAGAGACAGTCTAATGAACCCTGGCAAAGTTGAGAACAAAAGGCACTAAAATACGACGTAGTACTTACATTGGAAGTTCCACTTTTCCAGGAATGGCAAGAACTCCGTAAGAATGATGTCAACAGTCCTCACTCAGACAAAATGACTCATCCATCCTCAGTTTCGATCCTTGTCGTCGCTAGCAATGAAGGGCTTGGTAGATCGGCGTCATAATGTGATCAGACCTCGATAATTTAGAGGTTGATACAATCTTATGAGGTGGCTGAGAGTGAACTCTAGCTCAGACTTTTCAGTGAAAAACCTCATCATCAGCACGGTCCACTAGAAGGACGGATGCATCTAAGCCAAAGTGACTCAATATCTTTGGCAGAACTCGAGCACGAGTCGGTCGAGAGGGCCCAACGTAAAAGGGTACGTATATACGTTCAAAAACCCCTCTACGTGGGCCATAATATTTTCTCCTTGAGAGGGTATCTTTAGCATCACCTTTTCCCCCCATCCGCAATCTCTCTTCATAGCCTTGAGGTGTCTCTCTTCTATTGATCGAATGAATCTCGAGGCATGTTCTCGATGGCCCGAAACATCGAGAGGTCTCTCTAGCGTAAAGTCTCTCATCGAGATGAAACAGCTCGAGTTTAGCTCTCCCAACGCCGACAGTGTACCACCGACCGGGAGGAAAGTAGAGGTGGAACTTTCCTCTTCTTGGTGAGCGGATCCATGACTCCTTTGAAACAAGAAAAATAAGATAAAAACTGAGGCGAAAACTTTAAACTAAAATGGCAGAGCAGTTGACGGAAGAAGAGGAACTCTATAAGGAAAGTTAGTTGCCCTCAATGAAATGAAAAACGGATATATATAAGAAGAGCAGTGACTATTCAGTTGCTTTGATAGCCAATCGGCTCGCATAAGACAATTATGACTTTTTGGAAGATGTACCGACGGGGCCACCTCAGTCACTTCATGGCCATGTCATGAGAATGACGTTATCATACAACGTTCAAGGGATCAAAGAGTCAAATCGGCCCCTTACCAACCCGACCTCGGAAAGGTGTGCAATTGAAATCAGCATAGCCCGGCCTCAAGGGTCTCTGTCACTCCAAGATCGAGCTCGAAAGAGTTAAATTCAAATTCGAAGTTTTACATAAACATTAAAGGGCAAATTTGAAGACATTGAATAAGAGAATCCTTTGCATTCCATAAATATGTTTATAAAAGAGAATTTAACATACTCCCATGCGGAGCCCATGTACAAAAGAAGAAATAAAAAGAGCAAAGTGACCTACTATTCATCCTCGCTACTTCCCGAGTCGCTTGCAGAGCCCTCGTATTAAGTAGGTGGAACTGCCAATTCCTCTTCCAAGGCCTTGGCTTCTTCGATCTCAGCAAAGAGATCGAAACCCTTGGCATGCACTTCCTCGAAGACCTACCTCCGAGCTTCCAAACAAGCATGAGCAACGGTGCGGGCCAATTTGAGCTCGGCCTCTTCAGATATCTCCCTGGCCTGATTATTTGCGGCCACAACATCATCTTTGTACGAGGATACGAATGCATAGACCTCAGACTTGGCTCGTGGATAATGCGGCAGCCGACTCAGCGTGAAGAACTTCAAATTTACGAGCCTCCTCTTGAGCACCTCGAAGAAGACCCTGAGTCGAGGATAGCTCTTCCCGAAGATTATCCCCATCCGAGGCCGCGCTGTCATTGTGCCATTTCAGCTCAAGGATCTTGACATCTTTGGCTGCAATATCTTCCCGAAATTTCCCCTCCAGGGCATCCTTTTACTCAATCTGCAAATGCCGAGTAAAGGTAATAAACACCGAGTGATGACAATAAAAGACAAGATCATGAATGCCAAACTACCTGCTCAATAAAGTTGGCCCGCTCTTGGAGCACCTTCTTCGAGCTTGCCCGAAGGTCGATCAATTCCTCTCCCTTTCGAGCAGACTAAGTCTTCAGCTGATTCAATTCTGACGTGAATTTCTCGAGCTCCTCCTCACGATGAGTTAGCTCATCTTGTAGCTTGGAAAAGGCTTGGTCATACATCTTGGTCACCGACAACGCAAAGGAAAGAAGTTAGAGATACAAGGGTCAAAACTCAAAACACAAAGGTTGTTTCAAAAATATCACCTATTTTTGGAGCCTCTCAGCCTCCTCGAGAGCGATGGGGGCATCGATATCGGCATCCTCCTCAATGCCGACAAAGTAATCTTGAAAAAATCGTCCTCTCCCTGAGAGTCCCCTACATCAGGAGCTTCCCTGTTCTGGGTATCCCGTATCTGCCCTAGTGAAAATTATGGGCCCGATTGAAGATCGCCCATGGCATCAACCTCTATTGAGGCTCCTCTCGCCCTTGAAGAACCTCAGAGTTGGGTCCTCCGAACTCACCAACCAAGGACTCATCGGCACAAACCGTATCCTGTCCGATGGTCGGTTTGGGGACTGCATCCACACCTTACTTTAATATCTCCACCATGCTAGATGGGTCCGCATCGGCCACCTCCGATTCAGCAGTCTTCTACCCAGTAACTTTCGAAGCATCAGCGCTTCGTCTTTTCCTTTGTACCAAAGGGAAACTGTCATCATCTTCATCTTCAGTACGAAGACTTTCTGCAGCTGCCGAAGTCAAAATCGTGGCATCGGTCTTAAGCTTTCAAGCCTTAGGTTTCTTTGGTTTTGGAGACTCCGTCGGCGTCTCCTTCTTCCTCTTTCTGTTCTTGGCGGGTTTTGGGTCTCTTCTTCGCTAGGAGGAGGCGGTCTCATTGAAATGGCTTCCCTGAGGAATGCACAAGCATGAAAGATCAAACATGTCACCGTGAAGTCTACTTATGAGGAATTTGAAAGTAAGAGCGGTGAGGGCATACCATGATTTTTTGCCTGCCATCGCGTCTTGGCCAAATCACGCCAAACGCGTTTGTTAAATGGGGAGGCGGAGTCCAAGAGTTTCACCCAACCTGGGAGGTCCTTGATCGCGCCAGGGAACCAAACAGTGGCTATACAAGTGTAAGAAAATCAAGTCAAAAGAAAAGGAATTAGTTCAAAGGGGGAAGAAATGGCATTCATATGATAAAATACACTCGGTGTAGAAATACTTACTCCTCATATTCCATTCCTCCGGGAATGGCGTCTTTTCAACAGGGATAAGGTCCAAGCTTCTAACTCGAGCAAACTGGCTCATCCATCCCCGGTCTTTGTCTTCATCGATGTAGGAAAAAAATGCTTTGGCAGACCAGCGCTGCAGCTTGAGTAAGCCCCATTGATAGAGTCGAGGGCTGTACAATCTGACCAAATGATCGAGGGTGAAATCCATTCCCTCGACCATGTTGGAGAAATATCTAATCATATAGAAAATTCTCCAAAAAGAAGATAAATTTGACCAAGAGTCACCCGCTAATGACGATAGAAACCGAGGATCACCGGGTTTATAGGTGGAGAAGAAGAATCTACGGTGCCTAAGGTGAAAGGATACATATATACACTGAGAAAGCCAGCTTTATGTGTGATTATACTTTCTTCCGCTGAAGGGATTTCCACCTGCACCGCCTCCCCCCAACGGCAATCTATCTTTACCCTTTTTACGTCGGTTACTAAACTTATGTACCGAGACATGGGATCACACCGGCTCTTCGAAGGAGATTTATCAATTTTAAAATCGGAGGATGTCTCGAAGGGACCACGAATGCACTCCTCGATACGTGGAGGTGCTTTGGATTTGCCCTTAGACGGGCGTGACGAAGAAGTGGTTTCCTCTTTTTGAGGGACCGTTTTAGAAGTTTTGGCCATGGCTATTACAAATTTCAAAAGCGAGAAGATAAAGAAGTGAATGCAGAAGAAGGATGAAAGCAGAAGTCTATTAGCAAAGATTTGAAGGCTTGAAGGTATTGTAAAAGTTTAAAAGATAAGAAATTGAAGAATTTATAGGAATCGTTTAAGCATGTTGGAGTAGTGGAAAATTCGGCCTATTGCGGTTTGTGGGCTTTTCGAGAGTCGTGCTGACAGCAACCACTATACAGCCTTTCTGTCACATCATTTAATGATCTCACGTGGCTGATATCATAATGGGTATATCGAAGAGGCAAGAATTCAAGACAGTTTCTTATCATTTTATTCTAAGAAATGTGGGGACTATCTGTATGTGGCCAGAATCGGAAAGCCCGATTTTGAGGCCACTACAGCATTCCGTGCCCGACCTCGAGAAGCTTGAAGAGGAGTTCGAAGCTTGACTCCGAGGGAGCATATCGAAGGTCCCTTGTGTTCGACAAAAATCAGTATAAATCGATGACCATCATGGAAAGGCAGGAAACTCCCAAGGACACGTGGTTATAGTTGACCAAGTCTGCAAGTACAGTACAAATCCGTACTTAGCCATTAAATAGTTGTACCAATAGTGTTTCTTTTGCAATAATTATACATGTACTATGTTGGGATTCCCCCTTCCTATATAAAGGGGACCCTTGTCATTTTGTAACACATATGGTATTCAATATAACAAGAACATTCTCTGCTCTTTATCTAAACGTGCTCAACAATTGCTCTATAGATTTATTGCTTTCCATTCATTGTGTTCATTAATTGTTATTCATTTATTGCTCATTATTGACCATAAAGGTCCATTCTCGAGGCCTCCAATACAACTGTATCCTCATCCATCGATCGTTAGCATTCATTATAGCCTGGCCCCGTGGTCCCATTTTTTGTAAACTCGAGCCACTATTCCAGTCAGCTCGGGCCCTGCCTTTAGCAATCTTGGTTTGCATATCTTATTTTCTTTATCTACACTTAACATCTATTGCCTAACAACTGTTATTAAAAATCACACGTTTTTAGAACCACAAAATCAAATATAATTGCCATTACCATTTTCAAGGTAAACAACCATATTGGGTAACAATAGATCAACTTTGGTCTCCATACCACCAATAACAACTAAACACGACTGATACACACGGTCTACAATAATACAATCTTCCACATGCATGGACACATATACAGGAGAACTCAAAGAATCACGAGATATATCCAAATATGGAGCAAAGTAAGATGACACATATGAATAAGTGGAGCCTGGATCAAATAAGACTGATGTATCTCTATGACAAACCAAAATAATACATGTGATGACTACGTCTGTTGCGATCGCCTCTGTCCTACCCGAAAAAACATAGAATCTGGCCTAGCCTCCCTCTCTAGGGTGACCTCCGCCCGTCTAACCCCCATCTATAGCTGGCTGGGCAGGTGGAGCAGCAACTGGAGAAGTAACCATGACCTTTGAAATCTGTGAACAAGGTGAAATCGGGGGAGCCTGAGTAGTCTCTTGTATCACCACACACAAAGCAAGCTCTGGGTGGGCGTGGCTACTGAAACAGATCCTAGCCTGGTCGGCTAGACTGATCGCTGTAGGCACCCTATGCAGGAGGTGCACTAGATAGTGGCTATGCAAAATGGGAAACCTGATACCTCGGAGTAGCCGGAGCACCACTAGAAGCTGGAAGTGCTGAATGAACTGTACGGATCACATAACCCTTACCATGACGGTTGCAACTGGAGCACGAGCACCACTATATCATTAAGAATCCTGAGGCCTCTTGGCCTCCCCGTCCTCTCTTTCACGGCCATGCATACCCTCCAACCTCCGCACGATCTCTACCATCTGCTGATACAGAGTATCTATCTCCAACACTTGAGCCATGTTGAATCTAAAACAATTGTTGAGCCCCTTGATGAATCTGCGGACTCGTTCTCTGACTATAGAAACCAAGAGGTATATGTCTGGACAACTCACTGAATATGATGGCATACTTTGACACTGTCATAGTACCCTAGCGCAGCCTATCAAACTCCGTTCCATGAATCCCGAAGGGTCTTGGAAACAAACTCTCTCAAGAAAGCCAGACTCTGCTTGGTATAAATACATGTAAAAAAGTTATTTTTGTAACTTTGGACAAAATTTTGACCTAGGGAGACCATAGAGCCTCCGTGGAGGTGTCACGACCCAAAGTCCCAACCTTAGGGATCGTGTTGGCACCTAACACCACACTTGCTAGGCAAGCCAATGTTAGAGTTCGCTTAACTATTTTCCTTTAATTAACAATTTAAACATGATAAAAAAAAATTAAATTAAACTTAATCTAATGGCTTTCAATGAAACATTCCAAATATAAAATAATAAACAATTTAATTAACCGAGTCACGAACTAATTATATAAATAGCTCTAAAACTTATTAGGGTTTCTGATTTGTTTCTTTCTACCTATACAACGTTTATTTTGTTTATTCACAAAAATTTATATTAATTTCCCTTAATCAGTACTATTTTTATTTGAATCCTTGATTTACTGTGTTGGTACTCCTCACTGATTTTCGGTTACCTTTTTCTTCTTTTACAACTTTGAAGTTATTTTCTTACCTTATTGTGTGTTTGACTATATTATTAATTGACTCGTACTGCTTGTTTCCTTAATTATACCTTATGTATCTAGCCCTAATTGCTTACTCCGTACCTACTTTATTTGAATTATTTCCTTACTTGCTATACTCCAGCTATATACGATTTATTTCCATAACTGGTTTCCTGTCCTTTACCGTTTGAAATGATTCCTTTAATTAAGGGAAGACATGGACTAATTTTATTTTGATTGATCATGAGTTCTTTAATTACTGAACAAATTGATTCTTGCCTATTTTACCTAGCTTTCAAACTACTGTATATATGCTCTCTCATTAGGCTACTACAAAACAAACATTAGTTCTAAACTCTCTCACACTTAAACTTTATGCTCCTGCTACTTGCTATTGTTACTTAAATTAGCCTGCTGTAAGCCAAGGGTAAACATTACACTCTCCTGTTCTTCACTTTGTGTCTATTCTCTTTAACTGGTATGTTCTGATTTAAATTTAAGTTCCCAAACCAATGTGTTTCCTCTACTGCTTCAGTTTATCATTTTACTAATCTATTTCTGTCTATTGTTTTGATTTTCTAACATGTGGTTAACCTATTTTACTTAGCTTCCTAGTTATGTCCTAACCCCTCTTAGGACCAGCATATTTATGAACATGTTTACTCTCCTTGTAGTCTGTCCCAATGTGACTCTACTCTATCTTTGAATGCTTGTCCATGTGTTGCCTAGTTCTGGTATGCACCTTTTGTGCAAAAACAATTGTTACCCTAAGTTGTTTAAATATTATGCTCAACCCTGGTCAATCATGTTTAGTATTGCTATGTTCTCACTGTTATTATGAAGTCCTCTACTATGTTATCTCTTGATCCCCTGAACCCCCTAAGTTGTTCTAATACTATGCTCAACTATGCTCAATCATGTTTAGTACTTCTATGTCCTCACTGTTTGGTATTCAGTCATATGCTATGCTAGTACTATCACTTATCTCCTAATCTTATACACCCCTAATTCTATGTCTAACCTGGTCTGGTTCAACTATGTTTTGATTAGCTACTCTGAGTCATTGCCTTGCTGCCTGTACTGTTAGCTATTCCTGAATTCCAAAAGATCTATGTACTTCTTTCAGCTATGTGCTGCACTATGGGTGCTATATTTGTCCCCAACTCCCATTACCCCTGTGTGAAGGACTGTTGTTGAGTGTTGTTGAACCTGTTTATTTTGTAATGGATCTACTGTTTGTTTAATCTCCCTATCCTTGTTCAAACTATTTTAATACTAAAACAACTTCATATTTTCATAAACTTCAACTGAGTCCTTTCAATACTGTTTTCATACCAAAAGTCATTCAAAACTATGCCAAGCACTCTCACTCTACTCTTAAGTCTCTAGGTTCTACCCCTCCAGTGTGTGACTGCCTTGGGATCCCTGTGAGATCCCTCTGAACTCTGATGCACTGGGGCTGGCTCTTCCATACTGGACTTATTAAGTTCTGGTTATAAAAAGTTCTGGGTGTGAGCACTGTCGGGGATCCTTGAGGTCCTTAGGGAACTCTGACACACCCGTACATGAAAAATACTATAAACTTGGAACTTGAGGTTGTGGAGAATCTGATACACTTGGGCCTGCTTCAGGCTCCCTATAGTTTAACTTCTTCTTTTTCTTTATCTATTTATGTATTTTATTCAACTGATTTGTAATAATTTTTAAACAGATATTGGGGATGTCTAGTGAAACGGGGAGGGTTGTTATATAGTTATGTTAATGTCTTTGGGTAGAAAGCATGCTTTAGGCTTTACATTATTTATATTTGCATTAGGATCCATGTGTTAGGACCAACATATTCATCCCACTCATGCAAAAACATGCACTAGACATCATGCTCCTAGGATTGCATGTCTACTATTTCAGCAACTCATCTGTCACTAATCTATGTTTACACTTCTCACTTAGAGATCCTGCTCCTAGGAGGTTAACATAAAAGTTGTTACCCTTGCGCATTCAAAAATGATGTTTCAACCATCCTGTAATTCTTTGTGCATTTAGAAAATCATGCCTTAGGAATTCTATGCATTCTAAATTTATGTGTTAACAATTCTGTGTTTGTGTGTGCATGTTAGACACCATGATCTAGAATTCTGTTTGCATTTTCTTAATCACGCCTAGTTTAAACTGTTGATTCATGAAAAGGTATAAAACAGCCTCACGTATAATTGTCATGTCACCTTTCTATAAAATTGGTAACAATCTCTACATTCTTAGATCACCTAGAACAACATGTTTTTAGATAAAACAACTTCTAAATTGTTTTAATAATTCTGATTACGCATAGTCCCACGCCTAGGCAAGCCTTAGGTAATCAATCCCTATAAAACTGGAAAACTCTTTCGATTGTGTTTACTGCTTAAAGATTCACAGGTTTAAAAATCAGTAGGCAAACTGATTAGGGCCCTACTATTGATGTTTGTAAAAACCGTATCATGTACTTCTGTGCTTTAGTCTTCACTTAGATATCCTGTTTAGGATCCTGTCTAACAAAATGCCTCTTGTTTGTGTTCGAGACGTGCTGCTTATGTGCATTTTCTGTGGAGGTAAATTTGAGCCTCGTAACTGCCTTCCTGCACTTATTTTCTAGTCATATTTATTCTTGTCTGTCGTCTAGAATTTTATCCTTTAAAACCTTAGGGGTTTGCTTAGAACTACCTATATCTAGAGGTCCTAAATTCCTCCATGACCACAAGAAAGGGACGGGTAACAGCACGCCTAGGGTTCGTCAAATAAAACTTGTTTAATAATCGCAAAGGGGCGAGACAAAAGGTAGAAAGGATATGATGACCAGTACGCTAATGCCACGTGTAGACCCCCCCCCCTCCCCCTCCATTGAGGAGTGATTACCGGGCATTGCATTGATGTGATCCTATAGGATAAACAACTTAGGACTCTCCTATCCTTCACATATGTGTGCTTAGACTGTGAATCTTCTCAAATCACTGTTTGTTTATATGTGTATACTCTGTCTGCCTATTTGCTACTTGTTTAATTCACAAAGTTCTTTGGTCAGGAACCACAGTTGTGGACTCTGAGGGATGCCTAACACCTTCCCCTTGGAGTAATTTCAAGCCCTTACCCAATCTCTGGTTACTCAATTTTTTACCCTTAATAGGTGCCCTAACGCACCTTAATTCGTTAGGTGGCGACTCTTCAAATCCTTCACATCCCTTATCCCAAAAGGAAATGAGTTGTCCCAATAATGTCAAAAACCTTGACTGATCCGAAAGGGGAGGAAAAAGGGGGCGAGACATCATGGAGACTCTACTGGGGATTTTAGGCTTTTACCATTTCAAACTGCTTTGTGAATTTGTATCTTTACTTTGTTAATACCTGCACCCTTTCCCTTTCCCATTTATGTGAAATTAATTGTTTATATCTTTCAAGAACTTATTTCTTCAAAACAAAACTGACATGTTTCTTTGTTTCCTTTGTAACCGCTTTAAATTACAACTTTTGTATTTATCGCTTTCATAACGTGCAAATACATGACAACATGATTTTATTGCTTATCTATTTCTGCATAATCATGCTCAACATCATGTTCCACTCGTGCCAATAAAAATCCTATAGTAACGCTTGATGAGTGGTTGCGCTCTTCCTATTTTATATCACCATTGAATTTGAAAAGGCTTATTTGCGGTAAAACCATTCGATCAGCGGTGCAGTCGATGGTTCTGTGCCTTCCCCCTTGAGTTGTCCGCTCAAGGGTACCGGTCTAAAACCCCATAGAAAACCTTAATCTGTTATAATGTGCATGCATCATGGTCGAACCTAGTCGGGTTAACGTGTCGTCCGCACAATAACCCTTAACGTTACGTGTCATCCGCACAATAACGTGTTGTCCTCCTTGTCCGAAGTCCACCGGGGTTTTCATAATCCCAACAGACGTACTCACGTTCTGTGCATTTATTTGGAGAACTAAATGCATGTATGCTAATCATAAATGTATAAATAGTTGAGTCTGGCGGGGGTAAGGGCCTAACTATTTTTGTCTTGCAGAAAATGAGGCACGAGGTCCCCAGATTCGGTATGGTTAGCAATATCTCTCAAATGCTCCTGAACTGGTGGGAGGATCTTCCCTCCAATGATAAGAAACACATCAAGAAATATCTGGGCAATCTACCCTCACTTCTTAACATCCAATCAAACAACATGTTGATTGAGGCTGCCACCTTGTTTCGGGATAGTCAAAGAGCTGTATTCCGCTTTGGGAATATTGAGATGACACCGTTGTTAGAAGAGATAGGAGGACTAGCTGGGTTAGTTTGGGAGACCCCTGGGTTGTTGGTGCCTAAGAACTGCACATGTAGAGGCTTTTTGAAAATGATGGGGTTGAAGAAGAATGCTGAGCTGGAGTGTCTGAAACAGTCATACATACCCTTCGAGTATTTATATGAAAGTTAAGGTCACAGCAAGTCCTACAATACCTATCATGATGAGTTTGCCATCACTTCTCTGGGTCATTGTGATGACCCAAAAGGTCATCTTATGTAAATTTAATTATGACTGTGTTCGGAGGCCCTGAAAGCTCTATCAATATCACCTCGATGTGCGTGCGCAACACGGGCACGTAGCCGGGAAACCTTTATGTGGAAACTTGATAAAGAGTTGAATTTATGATAATTAATTAAATAAAGTTGACTTTGGTCAACATTTTTGGTAAACAGACTCGAATCTGTGATCTGACGGTCCCGGAAGGTCCGTAGAAAAATATGGGACTTGGGCATATGCCCGGAATCGAATTTCGAGGATCCAAGTCCGAGAAATGAATTTTTAAAGAAAATTGTTTTCTGAAAATAATAAAGGCTTATGAAAATGAACCTTGATGTGAAACCTGTGCTGTCGGGCCCGTATTATGGGTTCGGAGCCCGGAGCAGGTTCAATATGTGTTATTTAAGTTATCTGTGAAATTTGGTAAGAAACATACTTGATTTGACGTGTTTCGGATCAAAATGGGAAATTTAGAGTTAGTGAAGTTTTGAGGATTTTCATAGAACTTGAAATTTGGTTTCGAAGTTGATTTTATGCTACCGATGTCTGAATGCAATTCCGAGACCGGGAATAGTTCCGTTATGTCATTTATGACTTGTTTGCAAAATTTGAAGTCATTCCGAGTAGTATAGACCCGTTCGGCGCATTGAAGTGAATTCTAGAATTTCTTAAGTTCTTAAATTGATTCAATTTGGTTTTGGGGTTGCATTTTGAGTTTCGTTGTTGTTTTTCATGTTATGAAAGTTCGAGCGAGTCCGTATCATGAATACAGACTTGTTGGTGTCTTTGAACGGGGTCCCGAGGGGCTCGGGTGAGTTTCGGACCCCTCGGAGATAATTCCAAAACACCAGAATTTTTCTGTCTGGTTTTCTTCAGTGCGTTTGCAGGCAATCAGCTGCGATCGCACAAGAGGTTGGACCTGGGGTGGGAAAATGACATGTGCGATCGCACAGGTCTATCTGCGATCGCATAGGGTATGCTTTGACTGGGCCCTTTTTGTTCTCCGCGATCGCAGCCCTCACCCCCGCGATCGCACAAAGCTGCCTACATCCCCCCTGCCTGCTACTCTCTGCGATCGCCAGCCTTCAGCTGCGATCGCACTATGCTTCTTGAGGGTCCTGGGCAATTTCCATGTGCGAACGCACTGGCCCAGCTGCGATCGCATAGTACAAGCAGCTGGGCACTGTACTTTAATACGGGACCCAGCCCATTTTTCCTCCATTTTCATCTTCCTCCTCATGGTTTTGAGAGCATTTCAAGAGAGTGTTCCACCATTGTCATCAAGGTAAGTTAATTCCTTAGTTTTCATGATTAACATCAATTCCTAATGAAATTCCCTTCTAATTATCCTAAAATTCATAGAAATTGATAGAAATTTAGGGATTTTGGGAAATTATGAATTACTCATTTTTGCCATGAATTCTAGCAAGGACTTGCATAATTATCATCCTTAGACTCCGCGTAATTGATTCTTTCAAGAATTTTCAAAATCCGAACGTGCGGGCCCGGGGTCGAAATTCCAAAAACCTTCAAGAATGCTTAATTTTAGGATTTCTTGTTAATTCTCCTTCTTGGAACTGAAATTGAATCAATTATACCATATTTGGCTAGTTGTGAGCCGTCGAGAGTAGATTTTGTGGATTCGGGCGCATCCTTGATCCGAGGGGTGATATCGTCACGAGGTGAGTCACCTTTATAACCTTGTAAGAGGGAACTGTCCCCATAGGTATTCTATGTTTTGTATGTAATTGTTTTGGGGGCTACGTGCGTACCACATGACGAGAGTCCGTACGTAGCGACTACATGTGTTATGTCCGGGTAGTTTAGGACCACATCATGCCTTGTATTCTGCCTTGAAATGACTTCTATGTTATAAATTCTTGCTTGATATATCATTGTTATCCCTTAGTATTTCATTGATTAAATATTTGGAAAGATTTGATAAGTGAGGTAGACTTGATGTTTTGTGTGCGCATGTTGTCGCTTTGCCATTTACATCCCGCGAGAGATATGTAAATCTTCCTTTACTCTTAGGGGAGCGGGTCGTACGCCACGGCGGATTTTATAGTGCACTCTTGGTACGGGCCGGTCGATCCCCGGCAGTGCACCAAGATTTAACTAAGAATGCACTCTTGGTACGGGCCGGTCGATCCCCGACAGTGCATGGATGAAGTTACACTATTATATGATTACATTGATAGACGCACTCTTGGTACGAGCCAGTCGATCCCCGTCAGTGCGTAGGCAGGATTATTGTTAAGCATGCACTCTTGGTACGGGCCAGTCGATCCCCGACAGTGCATAGTTATTCTTCACTATGATATGATATGATTACATTGATAGACGCACTCTTGCTACAGGCCGGTCGATCCCCGGCAGTGCGTAGGCATAATTATTGGTAGGCATGCACTCTTTGTATAGGCAGATCGATCCCCGGCAGTGCATAGCTATTCTTCCTTATGACTCCAGCCTGTTGTCTTATCCTTGTGTGCGGATGACTATTTGGTGTTGTTTCCTGATTTATTATTTAAGGCAGTATTGGGAAGAAGAGAAAGTGGAAATTGTCATTTGCTTTCAGTACTTACCTTAAAACCTTGTGTTTACTTCATTGTGATATATTGCTTACATGTCTACTATTTTCCTTATATTCTGCTTTATGTTAACTGTTGGACCTTAGTGAGTATCGAGTCGACCTCTCGTCACTAATTCTTCGAGATTAGACGGGATACTCACTGGGTACATATTCATTTATGTACTCATGCTGCACTTTCTTTTCTTTTCTGTACTTGACTGTACAGGTCCGGAGGCTGGTACGTCTGATTATCAGGCCGGTGCTAGATATTGATAGCGTGGTCATACTTCACGGTGAGCTGCTTTCCCGGCGACTTCCTAGCAGCACCCTAGAGTTTCTTTTGTTATATTCTCTGTCTATTTCATTCAGACTGAGACTCTATGTATATTGTAGTCATTGTATATTCAGTAGTTGCCCGTGACACTCGTGACACTAGTTCCTGACACACACGCAGTTTGTATTTTGGGTTTGGGATGTGTATCTATATACGTGCTTCGGTTTTGCTCTATGCCTTCTTATTTTTATGGTGTTTATGTCGTATCATGCTAGCATTATGTTAATTGTTTAAAATTGGTAAATTCCGACATGTTTAGATCAGACGGGAAAGGGCATATCAGCTAGTGTTTTCTATATTGGCTTGTCTAAACCCGTTGTCGGGCGCCATAGCGACCTGAATCAGGATTTGGGTCGTGACAACGTGTTATCAGAGGTTTAGGTTCACGTAGTCTCACGAGTCACGGCCAAACCCAGTAGAGTCTTGCGGATCGGTACGGAGACGTCTGTACTTATCTTCAGGAGGCTATAGGATGTTAACAAACTCCTCCTTGTTCAGATCCTATTGTGCAATCTATGATGTACTCAAATTGATCTTCTACTCTCTCACAGATGGTGAGGACGCGTGTTACTCATGTTCCTGATCCAGGGGAGGCCGCTACCCCCGCCGTTCGAGGCCGTAGTAGGGGTATGGGTAGGGCTCATGTTCGAGGTAGGGGACGAGGGTGTCCTAGAGCTGTACCAATTGCACCGCTTGAGGATCCTATTATCGAGGAGCAGGATGAGTTGCCTCCAGTTGCTCCTACTCCAGCGGATTTTATGACGGCGCCAGGCTTCCAGAAGGTCATGGGACGCATGTTGAGATTTATGGACACTATGTCCCAGGCAGGCGTAGTTCCAGCAGACCCTGCTACTTCCCGGGTGGGAGGGGGAGTTCATACCCCTACCTCTCAGTCCACCGGACAAGCAGCAACACATCACACTCTGGGTACACCGCCCGTGGGTGGAGTTCAGCCTATCGTAGCCCAACCAGATCCCAGGCCAGTAGCAGAAGATGACCAGCAGAAAATGCTTGATAGATGGACCCGACTTCGCCCTCCAGTCTTCGGGGGTGAGAGGGGTGAGGATGCCCATGATTTCATCGACAGGTGCAGGGACAGACTGCACAATATGAGGATATTAGAGTCACATAGGGTGGACTTCACCACCTTTCAGCTTGAGGGCAGAGCTCGTCGCTGGTGGCAGTCATATGTTCTTAGCAGGTTTGTGGATTCTCCTTCTGTCACTTGGAGTCAGTTCACTCAGCTATTCTTGGACAGATACATTCCACCGTCCGAGAGAGAGGAGCTTTGGGGTCAGTTTGAGAGGTTAGAGCAGGGGCAGATGTCTGTGACAGATTATGAGGCGAGGTTTTCAGAGTTATCTCGCCATGCTCTTATGATATTTCCCACTGATGCCGAGAGGGTGCGGCGATTCGTGGCAGGTTTACATCCGGGTATCAGGACCTCCATGGCCAGAGAGGTAGAGATGGGTACCCCATACCAGCTTGTAGTCGAGATAGCTCAACGGATTGAGGGTTACTGTACGAGGAGCAGGGAGCAGGGTCAGCCAGGTCAGCAGGGTCAGCAGGACAACAGGGCCAGGTTCACAGGTGACTTAAGGGGTGCTCCAACTAGGGGCAGAGGTCAGTTCGGAGGTGGCCAGTTCAGTAAGCCTTCATATTCAGCACCTCCACTACCTCCCAGGGGTATTTCAGTGAGGCCTTAGTTTAGTGCCATGTCAGAGCGCTCTTACCATCCACCAGCCATCCAGGGTGCACCCAACGGTTACTCCAGTCGTCAGAGATCCTTCGGTTCCTATTTCAGTGCCTTGTCAAATGATTCTTATCGCCCTCCAGCTATTCAGGGTTCTTCTTCTTCGGGACAGCAGTCTAAGGCATCTAGAGGTTGTTTCGAGTGTGGGGCGTTGGACCATATGATCAGGCAGTGTCCCAGGTATCGGGGCAAGGCCGTGCATTAAAGTCACCAGCCTATGATTTCAGCACCAGCAGTTCGACCACCTAGGGGTGGGGGTTAGGTTGGCAGGGGCCGTCCTAGAGGGGGAGGCCAGTCAGGAGGGGGTCATTCAGCTCCAGCTCGCCATGGGGAGCTCAGTCTTCAGGTTCCGCAGCCAAATTCTATTCTATTCCGACCAGATCATACGCAGTGGCCTCAGACGCCGTGATTACATGTATTATTTCAGTCTGTGGTAGGGAGGCTTCAGTGTTATTTGATCCAGGGTCTACGTATTCATATATCTCAGCATTGTTTGCTCATTTTCTGGATGTTCCTCCTGAGACCTTGGGTTCTCCTTTGTATGTGTCCACTCCTATGGGCGATTCTGTGGTGGTAGACCAGGTCTACCGATCTTGTGTGATTACCTTCTGTGGACTCGAGACTAGTAGCCGACCTATTATTGCTTGATATGGTTGATTTTGAGGTCATTTTGGGCATGAATTGGCTATCTCCCTATCATGCCGTGTTGGATTGCCATGCTAAGACAGTTACGTTAGCCATGCCTGAGTCGCCGAGGTTAGAATGGAGGGGTTCTTCAGTTAGTGCATTCAGCCGGGTCATTTCCTATATGAAGGCTCGGCACATGGTTGGGAAGGGTTGCTTAGCTTATCTTGCTTTTGTGCGGGACACCACCGCTGAGTCTCCTACCATTGATTCAGTGCATGTTGTTCGAGAATTTCCGGATGTGTTCCCTTCAGACCTTCCAGGCATGCCTCCAGATCGAGATATAGACTTCTGTATTGATTTGGCTCCAGATACTCAGCCTATTTCCATTCCCCCTTATCGTATGGCTCCTAAGGAGCTAAAGGAGTTGAAAGAGCAGCTTGAGGAGTTGTTGGCCAAGGGGTTCATCAGGCCGAGTGTGTCGTCGTGGGGTGCTCCAGTCTTATTTTTGAAGAAGAAGGATGGGTCTATGCGGATGTGCATTGACTATCGTCAGCTAAATAAGGTGACCATCAAGAATAAGTATCCTCTGTCGCGCATTGATGATTTGTTTGACCAAGTTTAGGGTGCTCGTGTGTTTTCTAAGATTTATCTGAGATCCGGTTATCACCAGTAGAAGATTCGGGCTTCTGATGTTCTGAAGACGACATTTTGCACCAGATATGGCCATTATGAGTTCTTAGTGATGTCTTTTGGCTTGACCAATGCCTCAGCAGCATTTATGGACTTGATGAATAGGGTGTTCAGACCGTTTATCAACTCCTTCATTATTGTTTTCATTGAAGATATACTGATCTACTCATGGAGCCTTGGTGAGCACGAGCAGCATTTGAGAGTCGTGCTTCAAACCTTGCGAGAGCAAAAGCTATATGCTAAGTTCTCTAAGTGCGAGTTCTGGTTAGAGTCTGTGGCATTTTTGGGGCACGTGGTATCCGGTGAGGATATCAAGGTTGATCCACAGAAGATTGAGGCAGTTCAGAGTTGGCCGCGTCCTACTTCAGCTTCAGAGATCAGGAGTTTTCTAGGTTTAGCAGGCTATTACCGTCGATTCGTGGAGGGATTCTCCTCTATTGCAGCTCCACTGACTTGGTTAACTCAGAAGAATGCCCTGTTTCGATGGTCTGACGATTGTGAGGTAAGCTTTCAGAAGCTCAAGGCAGCATTGACTTCAGCACCAGTTCTATCATTGCCTTCCGAGTCAGGGATGTATACAGTATATTGCGATGGTTCACGCGTCGGGTTGGGATGTGTGTTGATGCAGGATGGAAGGGTTATTGTTTATACTTCACGGCAACTGAAGGTTCATGAGAAGAATTGTCATGTACACGACTTAGAGTTGGCGGCGATTGTTCATGCTTTGAAGATTTGGCGGAACTACTTGTATGGTGTATCATGTGAGGTCTACACTTATCACCGCAGTTTGCAGTACTTGCTTAAGCAGAGGGACCTTAATTTAAGGCAGCGGAGGTGGCTTAAGTTGTTAAAGGACTATGATCTTACTATTTTGTACCACCCGGGCAAGGCGAATGTAGTAGCGGATGCTTTGAGCAGGAGAGCAGCGAGTATGGGTAGTTTGGCCTACATTACAGCTGAGGAGAGACCTTTAGCCCTGGACATTAAGTACTTGGCCAATCGCTTGGTGAGATTGGACCTTTCATAGCCTCGTCGAGTTCTAGCTCATTTGGTTGCTCAGTCTTCCTTGTTGGGTGAGATTAAGGCTCGACAATTTGATGATCCATGTCTGGCAAAGCTTCGGGATACGGTGGTCTAGGGTAAGGCCAAGGAGGTTACCTTGGGCGAGGATGGTGTTTTGAGACTTCAGGGCCGATTGTGTGTTCCAGATATTGATGGCCTGCGGGAGAGGATTCTAGTAGAGGCGCACAGTTCTCGGTATTTNATGTATCGTGATTTGAAGCAGCATTACTGGTGGAGGCGGATGAAGAAGGACATTGTTCAGTATGTGGCCAGGTGTCTTAATTGTCAGCAGGTTAAGTACGAGCACCAGAGGCCAAGGGGCTTGTTTCAGCAGATGCCCATTCCTTAGTGGAAATGGGAGCGCATCACCATGGACTTTGTGGTTGGTTGCCTCGGACTTTGCGGAAGGTTGACGCGGTTTGGGTCATTGTGGATAGATTGACCAAATCGACGCATTTCATTCCTGTGGCTACTACTTATACGACAGAGAGGCTGCCTCAGATTTACATTCGAGAGATTGTCCGACTGCATGGTGTGCCGACGTCTATTATATCGGATCGAGGTCCTCATTTCACTTCGCACTTCTGGAGAGCTTTGCACAACGAGATGGGTACTCAGATGGACCTCAGTTCAGCATTTCACCCTCAGACTGATGGCCAGTTAGAGCGTACAGTTCAGATTTTGGAGGATATGCTCAAGGCTTTTGTGATTGACTTTGGAGGTCAGTGGGTCCAGTTCCTACCGTTGGTAGAGTTTGCATACAATAATAGTTATCAGTCCAGCATCGAGATGGCTCCATTTGAGGCTTTATATGGTCGGCGATGTTGTTCTCCTATCGGGTGGTTTGAGCCTGGCGAGGCCAAGTTATATGGCACAGATTTGGTGAGAGATGCCTTGGAGAAGGTGATGGTTATTGAGGAGAGGCTCCGCACAGCTCAATCTAGACAGAAAAGCTACGCAGATCAGCGGGCACGTGATATAGCATTTATGGAGGAAGATAAGGTTATGTTGAAGGTTTCTCTGATGAAGGGCGTCATGAGATTTGGGAAGAAGGGAAAGCTGAGTCCCAGGTTTATAGGCCTTTTCGAGGTGTTGAGGCGGATCGAAGAGGTTGCCTATGAGCTTGCTTTACCTCCAGCCTTATCAGGAGTTCATCAAATTTTCACGTATCCATGCTCAAGGTATCACGCCGACTTCTCGCATGTGGTTGATTACATCGCCATTCAGTTAGATGAGAAGTTGGGCTACGAGGAGGGGCCAATTGCTATTATTGATAGGCAGGACCGCCAGTTGAGGTCCAAGACAGTTTCTACAGTTAAGGTCCAGTGGAGGGGCCAACCAGTCGATGAGGCGACCTGGGAGTCCGAGGAGGACATGCGGAGCAGGTATCCACGGCTATTCAGCACTTCAGGTACGATGCTACGTCCGTTCGAGGACGAACGTTTGCTTTAGAGGGGAGATTGTGATGACCCAAAAGGTCATCTTATATAAATTTAATTATGACTGTGTTTCGAGGCCCCGAAAGCCTTCGTCAATCTCACCTCGATGTGCATGCGCAGCCCGGGCGCGTAGCCGGGAAGACTTTATGTGGAAACTTGATAAAGAGTTGAATTTATGATAATTAATTGAATAAAGTTGACTTTGGTCAACATTTTTGGTAAACGGACCCGGATCCGTGATCTGACGGTCTCAGAAGGTCCGTAAAAAAATATGGGACTCGAGCCTATGCCCGGAATCGAATTTCGAGGACCCAAGTCCGAGAAATGAATTTTTAAAGAAAATTATTT
>ML290674.1:751-23338 GCA_005239495.1 Nicotiana undulata | reverse complement strand
CGAATAGGTCCCTGTGTTGTTATAACTGTAGAAACTCTTAAAACGGGCCTATTTTGAGTAAAAAGTACCCTGAAACTTAAAAAATAAAACTTTCCAGAATTGTGTTGTTATGCGACGCACTATGTGATCGCATAACGTGCACGCGGACTGCACAATGGTCGCATACATGTAAAAGCTACTGTCCAAATTGAGGACAACTATGCGGCCCAGAATGCGATCGCATTTTGGGTATGTGGACCGCATAGTTGTCGCATTCTTGCCCCATGGTTCTTGCGAAAGAGGTTATGCGACGCACTATGCGATCGCATAACAGGTATGCGGACCGCATAGTGGTCGCATACCTGGGCAGATTGTTTTCCCATTTTGGCCCATTTGAGGGCCAACTATGCGACAGGAATGCGGACCGTATCGCAGGAATGCGATCGCATTCCTGACCACATTTCTGTGTCGGAGCTCCTATTTTCTAAATTTAAAACCCCACCCCCTGTTTAATAAAACATCCCTCCCCTTCATTTTTAAGGAATTTATGAACAAAATAGAGAGAGGGGAGAGGGTTCTTGAGAGAGAAAGCTCCTTTTTCATCAATTTGATTTTTCCAAAATCACTCAGGACTGGGAATTTTGAGTAATCTTCTTCTTCATTCTAACAGGTAAGTCCCCACCTCATTTCCCTTAAATTTTCAGATTTTTGGTTAATAGTAGAACTCCCCTAAATGGGTTCTTGAAGATGAAAGTGAAGAACCTTGCATGCATGTTCATTTATTGTCACAATCTAGTAAAGGGAAGTGGGTTAGAGTAAACAATCACAAAGAGGGGGTTGGTAATCTGAAGGGTCTCATAGCATTCGATAAATGCCTAGACGAGTTCGAATTGTGTTCATGATTCCCAATTCTAAGATGAATGTGTTAAATTATGAATTAGATTAACATTGTTCGGCGGTCCAATGATTTGGGAATTGGAATTAGAAGGGAGTTTCGACTCCAGGTATGTATGGCTAAATTTAACCTTTGTAGAATCCTCTTGTTGGTGTCCGAGCATACAGTATGTGTACTTTGTTTGAGAATATGTGAATTGACTGTCCAATTGTGTTGAGGCGTAATACTTCACTCCCTAAATTTCTTGTTGACTACTATGCTAGTTGAGGTTGTGAAAAGTGGTTTGTTGTGCCTATCTTATTTTGTGCAAAGCTCGTAAATGCTCGAGGGTATCGATATGAAAGTATGTGTTAATGAATGAAAGAATGTTAATGTGCCCAAATGTGAGAATGTATATAATGGATAAAAAACCGTGTGTGGTAAGTGATGAAAAAGGGTATTTTGAAATGATGTAATTGAGTTGAACGATTATGGCAACACCGTGTACATAAATTACTGCTTGGTGAGAATCATTGTGCCTTGAGTCCACATAGCGAATTGTTGATATGAACATGTTCCTTGTAATGAAGAACCTTGTGATTTAATTGTTGGTGATTGTTGTTAAGAAATGTAATTGTCTGGTGGGATCGGGTTGCACGCCGCAACACGAGGTAATAAGGGTGGACGAGGTAATAAGGGTGAGCGAGGTATTAAGGGTGGCCGAGGTAATAAAGGTGGAATGTGGTTGTGATGAAATGAGAATCTGTGAAACTCTTGAATGTGGTTGTATTGAAATGAGAATCTGTGAAACTCTTGAATATGGTGGTGTTGAAAGGAGAATCTGTGAAACTCTTGATTTTGGTTGTTTCTAGTTATGTGCAATACTTGTTGTTTTCATTAACTGTCTCTTATCTGTGTAATGCTTGATTGTACTTAGGGTAAAGTTTGTTCATACATACTAGTACTATTCCACAGTACTAACGTTCCTTTTGCCGGGGGCGCTACATCTTTTATATGGATGTAGGTGGTTCCATAGCAGGTAGCTCAGCCCGCCGTTAGTGGTGCCTCCTCTTCATCTCTTCAACACTTTTGGTGAGCCCCTCTTCCTCTCGGGGTCGCGTGTGGATTATACTATCCTCTTTTGCTTACTAGTCGGGGCCTTGTTGCCGGCAAGTTATGTAAAACTCCTAAGAACTCTTAGAGGCTCCGTAGACATTGTGTGGGTTGTATATGTATATGTTTATGTATATTGTGGGCGGTAGTTGTACTCACTCGTACTTGTGGATCGCAAATCAGAAATGGTGTATGTAACTTGTATATTTTGGAGTATCTATTGTTGAAAACTAAAAGAGGAAAAAAATGGAATTATGTTGTAAAGTGTACTTGAATCTAAATTGGCTAACTCACATGGAATAATTTACGTTATGAACACGGGGTAATATGCTGGGTAGGAAAGACAATCCAGGTCCGCTTGACTGGGTTCATCCGGTTAGGCGCCGGTCTCGTCCCTCGATTTTGGGGCGTGATGTCCACATTTTATAGTAGCTCATGACTCGGTGATACTAAATCGGGGATATGTTAGTTGGGTTTTAATGATGTTAAACATTTTAATGCTTTATAAAATTATTCTTGCTGCAAATATAGTGATTTTTCTGGAAATAACTTTAAGCAAATGAAATGTGTGGTTTGCCTGATTCCATGGTAGGCGCCATCACGACTAATATTTTGGGGTCGTGACAGCTAAAGGTCTTGGTGACACTATTAAAGAAGGAAATGAAGCATTAAGTCAGGATAAGGCGAAAGCCATGGTTTTCCTTCTCCATCATCTCGATGACGGGTTAAAAAGTGAATAATTAACCTTGAAAGATCCATTTCAATTATGGACAAGTTGAAGGAACGATATGACCACCTAAAGATCGTGGTATTGCTAAGAGCTCGTCGTGAGTGGATGCACTTACGTCTACGAGATTATAAGACCATAAGTGAATATAATTCTGCTATATATAGAATAATTTCCCAACTAAAATTATGTGGGGAACCTATGAATGATGAAGACATGTTGGAAAAAATACTTTTCACTTTTCATGCCTCAAATATGGTGTTATAGCAGCAATACCGTAAAAAGGGCTTTAAGAAATATTCTGAGTTAAATCCATGTCTTTTGGTGGAGGAACAACATAATGCCCTTTTTAATGAAAAATCATGAAGCTCGCCCCACTGGATCAACCTTATTTCCAGAAGCGAATATGGTAGAGATAGATCCAAAGTCTAAAAGAAGAAAAAATAATTATCATGGCTGTATGAATATATGTGAGCGTGGCAAGGGCGAAACAATAATCGTCATGGTGGTGGTCGTTATAAACAAGAGAACAATAAGGGTTCTCAGAATAATCCTTCAAAAGGAAAAAGTAATATTTTTCACCGATGTGGTATGAAAAATCATTGGACACGAATTCTTCGTACGCCTGAATATTGTCGTTATCAACAAGAGAACAATAAGGGTTCTCAGAATAATCCTTCAAAAGGCAAAAGTAATATTTGCCACCGATGTGGTATGAAAAATCATTGGACACGAATTCTTCGTACGCCTGAATATTTTGTCAAACTTTATTAAGCCTCTATAAAAAGGAAGCAAAATAATGTTGAGACTCACTTGACCTTTTAAAATGATATTGAGGCGGGCCCTATGAATAGTCATGATAAAGTTAAAGCAAATATTGCCTATAAAGATGATATTTTTGAAGGCCTTGTAGACATTACTCATTTAGAAGTTGGAGACTTATTTGAGCATCATAACTGAAGACTTACTATTGGAAAAAATTATAAGAACAAATGTATTTTTTATTGAAGTTCATATTTTGAATAAAACATTTTATGTTGTCAGTATTTACTTATAGTTTCTTTTGTTCTTAAATTTTTCAATATTACGTATGATGTATTTTTTTTTCTTTACGAAGAATATGAAAACTTCTCAGTCTTGAGTTGGTCGTATGAATAATAAAAAAGAAATATGTCTTCTCGATAGTGCTACGACGCACACCATGTTGATACCCAATTTTTCCATGTGTTATCTTTCAAAATGCATATCTATCTTCAAAATAGTACATGAGCATCAACTAATATTTCTCCATAATTTCTGCATTTTTCTAAGGATTTTTATTAATTTGTCCCCAGTATTTTTATTATATAAATAATTACTAATTGCATCACAAATGGCTTTGTAACAATTTTATGGATTAATTTTACCATTTATATTTATACTAAACTTAAATTATTTCATAAATAGCCACATTTACATTTTTAGGTTATAGTTACAATAACTTTGCAATAATAGCCCATGTACACATTATTACATTATTTCACCAGAAAATAGACTTTTACATTTTTATAATATTGAGTAACTATTTTAAATTATTTTTATGCATGAAAATCATTTTTATAATTTGTTAATTATTTTTACGAATTATTTTATTAATTAGTTAGGTATTTAAAAAATAGCCCTTTTAATTTTCATTTTAACCCAATTATACCAGCCCAAATATTTTAAAACTTAGCCCAATCCGCCCAAAGCCCGGTTCTCATCCTACCCAACCTAAAACCTTCTTTAATCGTGGTCGTTGATCTCTGAGATCAACGGTCCACATTATTTCCATCCTTTTTTAACCCTATGCCAACCCTAACACCATCATTTCCCTTTCCCCCGCTGTCTTCGTTTCCCCTAACTCTCCCCTTCTCTGTCAATCATCCCCCTAAAAGCTAGTCTCCATCACCGGAATCTCCCTGTCCATGGGATTTCTTTGTATTTTTCGGCCCTTGCCGACCTTCTACATCTTCAGGTTGTTCGATTTTGTCGATTTATGAGAGAATCTCAAAGAGATTCAACCTGGTTTTGTTCGAAATCTTTCTCACAGGCCTGTCTGTGACCATCTCCGTTTGTGAGTACAATTTTCTTCCTATTTATGGTTCGAATCTATGGTTTTGGACCAAGGTTCCTTTCATCTCTGTCATTTTCAAAATTCCTAATCTTATGACTACTTGGACCTGTTCAAATCCTCGAAGATCTGAAATGTTTTAAGTGTTATCTGGTATTTTTCCTCAAAAATCTTCTATTTTCCTTATTATTATTTGGTTTCAGTGTTTTCTAAGAAATAGGGTTCGTCCTAAGTTCTCTTCAAACGATTTTCAAACTTCCAAGTGTTAGAATCTAATTTTTTTTTGCTATTTTGACTGTTTTTGTGTATATGATTAGACCCTAGGTCTTTCTGTTCCCTGCACTGATTGCTTCAATCTTTTCCCGTTATTTATTTATTTTTATCAATCAAATATATTTACTGATTTTATTTAGGGTTCAAATTATATTTTCCGGATGAAATCAGTATTTCTCTTTGATTTACCTATTTTCCTTATTTGTGACTCTAATCAGTAATACTTGTCTTAATTAAACTATTAGTCTGATTTAGGGGTTTAATTGACTCCTATATGGTATATGAGTGATTTGTTACCTTATTTGCACCCTAATATGTACTGTTAATTGACTCTCCCTATTCTAAGGGGTCTCTCCCGGATTTTCTATATGAATTGATTGGGTTAATTCCCCAATTAACTGATTGATTATTTGATTACCATGTCTTATGAACTCTGAGTTATTCTTACCTTATTTGGTTTACCTTACTAAGTACTATATAAACTCTCATTTTGATTCTTCTAAAAGACACAGACACAATTCAGAAACACACACACACACACACAAACTTTGCTCGCATTAAAACCTTTCTGCTACTTGTGCTTGCAACATTGTCTAGCCGGCTGAAAGCCAAGCCTAGACCACTGAGTTCTGCATACTTTCACCTTTTGTTTGTTGTCTTTAACCGATATGTCTCCCCTCTTAATATCCTTTTACACGCATACATGTAAAGGCTACTTCCCCAGTTGATGTGTGAACCGCGGTGCGGTATCCCAGTAGGATGAATGACAGCTTCTCGTGCCACTGCTTGTGCTTCTCTATCATCTTTCTCAATATCTTCTTGATGTTCTTATTGGCATCCTCAACGGCTCCATTCATTTGCGATCTGTATGCTGTGGAGTTCTTGTGCTTGATCTTGAAGGTTTCACACATTGCTTTCATCAAATCACTGTTTAGGTTGGAACCATTGTCGGCGATGATCAACTCTAGAACTCTGAACCGACAAACAATGCGGTGGCGGACAAATTCGGCCACGACCTTCTTAGTAACTGCTTTGTGAGATGCTGCTTCGACCCATTTGGTGAAATAATCAATGGCAACCAGAATGAACATGTGTCCATTGGAGGTTGCAGGCTCGATTGGTCCAATAACATCCATGCCCCAAGCGGCGAACGGCCAGGGTGAACTTGTTGCATTAAGCTCACTGGGAGGTACCTTTATCATATCCCCATGTATCTTACAGCGGTGGCATTTCCGGACGTACTGGATGCAATTTGTTTCCATGGTCATCCAGAAATAACCAGCCCAAAGTATCTTCTTTGCTAGGACGAACCCGTTCATATGAGGACCGCATGTGTCAGCATGTATTTTCTCCAACAGTTTCGTTGCTTCCTTTGACTCGACGCATCTTAGCAAGCCCAAATCAGGAGTCCTCCTGTACAGGATTCCTCTGTTGTGAAAGAAATTGTTTGACAACCTTCGAAGTGTGCGTTTCTGAGTAGCGTTTGCGAGCTCTGGATATTCTCCCTTCGCCAAATACTCCTCGATATCATGAAACCAAGGCTTTCCGTCCGCTTCTTCTTCAACATGGGCGCAGTAGGCTAGCTGATCGTGGATCTTTACCGGGATGGGATCGATGAAATTCTTGTCTGGATGCTGGATCATAGATGACAAGGTAGCCAATGCATCGGCGAACTCATTTTGGATTCTAAGGACGTGCCGGAATTCAATCTTTGTGAACCTCTTTCTCAATTCCTTTACACGATGTAGATATGGAAATATCTTGGATTTTTTGGTCGCCCATTCTCCTTGTACTTGGTGTATCAATAGGTCTGAATCACCAATCATTAATAACTCCTGAATGTTCATGTCAATGGCCAAGTTGAGCCCCAAGATACAGGCCTCATATTCAGCCATGTTGTTGGTGCAGGGGAACCTGAGTTTGGCGGATACCTGATAATGCTGACCGATTTCTGATATTAGGACTACTCCAATACCTACGCCTTTGAAGTTTGCGGCCCCGTCAAAGAACATCCTCCAACCGTCGTAAGATTTTGCAATGTCTTCTCCTACGAATGATACCTCTTCATCAGGAAAATACGTTTTCAGGGGTTCGTATTCTCCGTCCACAGGATTTTCAGCAAGATGATCTGCTAGTGCTTGTCCCTTGACCGCCTTCTGAGTCACATAAATAATGTCGAACTCACTTAACAGGATCTGCCATTTAGCTAGCTTGCCAGTGGGCATGGGTTTCTGAAATATGTACTTTAGCGGATCCATCCTTGATAGGAGGTACGTTGTGTAGGCACAGAAATAGTGCCTCAGCTTCTGCGCGACCCAAGTCAGAGCACAGCAAGTGCGTTCCAGTAAAGAATATCGGGCCTCATACGGAGTGAACTTATTGTTGAGGTAGTAGATTGCTTGCGCTTTCCTCCATGTTTTGTCATGTTGCCTGAGAACGCAACCGAAAGCTCCGTCTAACACAGCAAGGTAGAGTAATAGAGGTCTACCCGGCTCAGAAGGTACCAAAACTGGTGGTGTTGAGAGGTACTCTTTGATTCTGTCGAAGGCCTTTTGACAATCCTCAGTCCATTTGGTTGCAGCGTCTTTTCTCAGCATCTTGAAAATTGGTTCACAAATGACAGTGGACTGGGCTATGAATCGGCTGATATAATTGAGCCTTCCCAGAAAACTCATAACATCCTTCTTGTTCCTTGGTGGCGGCAATTCTTGAATAGCTTTGACCTTTGAGGGATCCAGTTCTATCCCTCGGCGACTGACAATGAACCCCAGCAACTTGCAAGCAGGAACCCCGAATGCGCACTTTGTAGGGTTAAGTTTCAGATTGTACTTCCTTAACCTGTTGAAGAATTTTCTCAAATCTTCCATGTGATCAACATCTTTCTTTGAATTGATGATGACGTTGTCCACATATACCTCGATCTCCTTGTGAATCATATCATAGAATATAGTAGTCATGGCTCTCACGTAGGTGGCCCCTGCATTCTTCAGACCGAATGGCATCATCTTGTAGAAATACACTCCCCACGGCGTAATGAATGCCGTTTTCTCAGCATCTTCCTCGTCCATCCAAATATGATGGTAACCAACAAAACAATCTACCAAGGACTGCATCTCGTTCTTGGCACAGTTGTCAATTAAGATGTGTATGTTCGGCAGGGGGAAGTCGTCTTTCGGACTGTCCCGGTTGAGATCCCGTTAGTCAACGCAGACTCTGACCTTCCCATCTTTCTTTGGTACAGGCACAATGTTGGATAACCATGTTGGATACTCAACCACCCGTAGAACTCTGGCGTTGATCTGCTTGGTGACCTCTTCTTTGATTTTCAAGCTCATGCCTGGCTTGAATTTCCTGAGCTTTTGCTTTACCGATGGGCATGTCGGATCGGTTGGCAACTTGTGGGCCACAATAGATGTACTGAGGCCAGTCATGTCATCATACGACCAGGCGAATATGTCCTCGTACTCTCTTAAGAAATCTGTGTATTCCTCTTTTTCTGACAGTGACAGATGGATGTTGATGCGAGTTTCTTTGACGTTCTCTGCATTTCCCAGGTTGACGACCTCAGTCTCGTCCAAGTTAGACTTAGGTCTATTCTCAAAGTTTTCGACCTCCTTAATAATGTCCTCAGGTATATCATCTTTGTCTGAATCGAAATTCGTTTGTTGCGTTGCCTTGTTTCATGTCACATCCGTCGATTCATCATGATAAGTAATAGTAATGCTGTGCAAAATAGAGTAATGGGAGAGAAAATAGTAGCGAGTAAATATAAGAAATTATAAAGAGACTGGAAATGCTTTGATATATTGAATAATTGTTTGAACATAGGAGCTCTTTCTTGCAGAAATTAAAATGTGAAAAGCAGAAAATTCTTTAAATAAATAAAATGTAAAGAAATGCTTGTTTCGTTAGCCTTGCTACTCCGAGGCTCGACGGGCTTTGGTTGTCCTGATGGACCAATTGTTGAGATATGATCCCTTGCTCACGACCTGTATAAAAGGGCCTTCCTCCCCCTCCTCTTCGAGAATGACACAGCAGATCATATCCTCATCATCCAAAAATAGATCCCTCATTGCCGCTAACGCTTCCTCCTCGTCTGTGCCATATATGATGTTATCTGGCTGGAAAGTCTGCTCTATGTGGTGTATTGGCTGCTCCAATGGGTAGTAAGGACCGCGCCATGGTGGCGACCAGTTATTGAATTCTTCCCAAGTATAATCATACCCTAGACCGAAGGTAGTACCGTGCTCCTTGAGTTTTATAGGCTTTGTGATTCCTGGAGATTTTTACCGAGCCATTTTTCTGGCTCGTACCCTTGCCAGTTCAATATGCTTTCGGTCTTACTGTCCCACCACTTGTCCTTGTCAATGGAGTTAACACGTTCAACGTTGTGGTAGATTTCTCCACCCAACTTCCTCTTTCCATCGATGACCGAAAAGGTCTGGCGACCGTAGATATGGTTGCTACCGTTGCCATGAATGATTACCTCTTGGTGATTCCATTCAAACTTAATAGCTTAGTGTAAGGTTTATGCCACGTCCCCAGCAGCGTGGATCCAAGGTCGCCTCAACAGCAGGTTGTATGATGTAGGCACGTTTATCAATTGGAAGTCTACATCGAACCAAGTAGGCCCCATCTGTAAGAACAGGGTGATTTCTCCTATGGTAGACCTTTGCGAACCATCGAAAGCCTTCACGTTGATCTCTCCTTCTCTAATCTCATGTAGACTCTTGCCCAATTTCTTGAGCATGACCAGCGGACAAATGTTGAGGCTGGAACCCCCATCGACTAGGATCCTTGTGATGAAATGATCCTCATATTGCACAGTGATGTGCAGTGCTCTGTTATGTCCTAATCCTTCGGGCGGCAGCTCATCTTCATGGAAAGTGATCTTGTGACTTTCCAGTACCTGGCCTACCATGTTGTCCATTTCCCCACTGGTGATATTTTCTGGCACGTTTGCTTCACTCAGCACCCTTAGCAAATCACTCATGTGTGTTTCAGAGTTCTGTAATAGGGAGAAAATGGATATCTGAGCTGGTGTTTTGTTCAACTGGTCGAGGATTGAGTATTCTTTGGCTCGTATATTTCTCCACTGATCGTCTGAACTAGTTTTAATGATGGGGGGACGGTTGTTGGCCTGCTTACTAGACTCGGCCAAATTTTCAGGGGTATAAACTCTGCCAGTTCTCGTCATACCCTGTGCATCGATGGCTTCTTCAGACTTTTCCTTACCTTTCCTCCTTGCTTCGGCGGTATAGTCCCACGGAATGACGTCTAAGTAAAAGGGTGACGTTGTTGACATTGCCACTGGAATAGGTGTGGTCATTCTTATTCCTGCCGGAGTATATGTTATAGATGGCCGGACTGCAACTTCGAGCGGTCGTACAAACTTGACTTCGATCGGCACTGGGGCCTTTTCCTTTGCGGGTAGTCTCGATTCAAACTCAAGTGGAATGGACATGTTTACCTTAGCTTCCTCATATGGCTGCATATGCACCACGATCGGATTAAGAGTAATTGCAATCTTCTTCGGATCACCCTCTGCAATCAGCCCAATTGATCCCTCGGGATCCCAGTCGTCATCAACCTCAATCATGTGGACACCACCCTTATGGTCAGGCAGCGGATTATTGCGAACATTAGGAGCAGGGTCCTTGGCTACAATGATCTTGCTATCTATGAGGGTATGTATCTTGTCCTTCAAGGAACGGCATTCCTCGATGGTGTGTCCCTTCATGCCGGAGTGGTAAGCACAGGTTTTGTTTGGGTTGACCCACTGAGAAGGGTTCTCAGGGGTGACAGCGGGAATGGGTGTGACATAACCGACGGCTTTGAGCTTTTTGTATAATTGGTCAATGGGTTCAGCTATGGCGGTATACTGTTTTGGTGGACGACGGTCGAAGTTTGGGCGAGGTCTTGGGAAGTTTTGGCGATTAGGTGGTGATTAGTAGTGAGAAGGTTGGGAATTCTAGGCATTATAGACGGGAGCTGGTTGGGAGTATCTGGGCGAGGTAGGCTGATATGTGGGTGGTGGAGCCTGATATGCGGGTGAGGGTGTTTGGTACTGAGGTGAAGGTGTTTGGTAACTTGGGGCTGGTTGGTATGTGAAAGAAGGTGTTGGATATACCTGGTATTTGGGAGGGGATTTGGCTTGTTGTGCCACTATCACGGCTCCTACATCCCTTTTCTTGGACACACCACCGGATTGCAGAGCTTTATTGGTAGCCTGTAAAGCTTCAAAATTAGTAACCATACCGCTCTTAATACCCTCTTCGATTCGCTCTCCCAGTTTGATGATATCAGAAAACGTGTGCCCCTTGACCATCATCAGTCACTCATAATATTGAGGATCATGAGCTCGTACAAAGAATTTCTTCATTTGTTCCTCTTCCAAGGCCGGTCTGACCTTGGCAGCTTCTGACCTCAAACGAGTAGCATACTCACGAAAGGTCTCTATCGGTTTCTTCTTTAAGTTCTGGATGTAGAATACAGCCGGTGCATTCTCCGTGTTGAACCTGAATCTATCCATGAAGTCTGTAGCCATGCTTACCCAGTTAGTCCATTTCTTTGGATCATGGCTGATGTACCAGGATAGTGCATCTCCTTTCAAACTCATCATGAAGAGTTTCATGCGGATCCTCTCATCTTTTCCGACGCCGACAAGCTTGTCACAGTAAGTTCTTAAGTGGACTCTTGGATCACCGGTGCCATCAAACATCTCGAACTTAGGAGGTTTATACCCCTCGGGCAGTTCAACATCGGGCTGTATGCAAAGATCCTCATAGCTCAGCTCCTCAATCCCTTTGACTCCTTCGACGCCCTGAACTCGGTTGGTCAATTTCTTGAGTTCCTCGGCCAAATCCTGATGAGCCTATCCTTCTCGTCAGACTCGGGTGTATGGGGTGTGGAATGAGATACGANTAACTTTAACAGCTTCTTCTCTAGTGGAGACATACCCTCGTGCAGAACCTGAATACCACGACCATCATTGGTCTAAAACTGTTCATCCATATTGTCTTTCTTGGTACTGCTTGTATCTGCCATCTTAGTTTTGCCCTTGTTTTCCCCTTTAGGAGGACTGGGAGCAGGAGTAGGAGGAAGGCCCTTTGATCTTGTGCAATAAGTTGTTGATGCCAGAGTGCACGAACTAACCTTTGGGGAAAGGGGAATAGCAGAAGAAAAACAAAACAAAAAGGTAGTGAAGTTAGTGAGGAATCATAAAACATTGCGATATTTAAACACGTAGTGCGGAAATGTAAAGCGCGTCCTAAGTTGGGGAACCTCTTGAGCCCGAGGTAGGCCTAGCGACAAATTAATTTGGAGAACTTAAAATACTAAAGGCCTCATATTATTGATAATAAAATAGACAAATCCAACTTGACTCTAAGAATGCGAAAATATAAAATGTCACTAATGGCCAGTGGCCTTATTACATCAAAGGCAAAGTAAAGACAAATCCTATATATTTGGTCCCAGAAGGACCTTCCCCAGACTCGGCATCTCTGCTTGCCTTGATCAAAATTCCCATCTCGCGGAGTCCCAACAGCAAGTAGGCCCTGGCTAGAATTCCCGCTTCAGCTCCCTCGGTCTTCTGACAAGTCTCGATCCTCCTAAGGAACTTCTCCTCCATGTCAACTATGCCTCGCTCCAAGTGTGCTAGCCTCTGGGTGGAAGTGATGGCCATGTCCTTCCATTACTCAATCAGCTTCTTGTTGGCTATGTGGATTTTGTGATGATCTTCCTCACAGTCACGGAGCCTCTTGCGCAGCTGGTTGAGTCTAGTTGTTTCCTCGGCTTTCGCATATATGACCCTATGTCCTCGAGCGAACCCTGGCTCAATACTTCCTCCACAGTTATCTTCCAACCATCCCAGATAATAAGGAGAGCAACCAACATGATACCTGTCGGGCTCGATAGTATCCTTCTCATCCGGATCTTGCAGTGCCACAATTGATGAGCTTGACATTTGTGAGGGTTGTCATCATTTTGGAAGTCCACCCTTAGATGACTCATTTTCTCGACCCTTGGGATGACTTGCTTCCTCCCTTTCTCCCTTTCTGCCTCATGACTCGAATCGGGACGTAAGGGTATGTCCCTCTAAGACCAATCAATATTAGGAATGGAGTGTCTCTAGTCCGGATGATGCATTCGTCGGTCGGGAACCACTCGAACATCCATTGGATCTGATCCTCGGTCAAATTTTCCAATAACTCGACCCATCCATTGGCATTATCCGGCTGTGAAAACATGTCAGGGATGTAGTTCATATGCTTTGGATGATGGAAAGCAATATGATCATCCCAAACTCTCCTATGTATGTCTTGACGGTAGTCACCCTTTTGCAGATGCTCGGTGAGCCAGAGCTGGAGTAGCAGGTTGCAACCCTCAAAATGTTTCGCTCCTCGTTGACAGTTCTCCAAGGCTCGATATATGTCGGCAATGATCATAGGTACAATGTTGAAATCCTTCCCGTCGATCCCTTCCATCAAAGTCTTGGTAACCATAACCAATCTAGTGCGGATTCTCCCTTTCTTTGTCGGGGAGACCATAAGTCCCAAAAAGTAGAATATGAAGACGAATACCTGGCGGTGAATGTGCCCTAGAGAGGTGAGGGCGAACTCTTCCTGATATGTGCGGTAAGACTGACTACGGTCATACCTCTCGTACAAGTAGTCAAAGGGGATGTACGAGTCTTTCAAGAAGACTAAGTCCGGATTCTTCTTGATCCCATCATCTTGAGAAAACCCCGGCCTATTCGGTTTTCAGGCATCAATAACCCTTCAAACTCCCAAGGAAAACCAGCTAAACCCCCTATCTCCTCTAGCAGCGGTGTCATCTCATTATTCCCAAATTGAAAAACCGACCGATCACAGTCCCAGAATAAGGTGGTAGCCTCTATCACCATGTTATTAGGCTGAATGTCCAAGAGAGAGGGCAGGTTGCCCAGGTGTGTTCTGACTACTGTTTTGTCGCTTGAGTGCAAGTCTTCCTACCAATTCAGAAGTTTTGGGTGGATGTTGGTGACCATGCCGAATCTGAGGACCTCGTGCCTCATTTCTGCAAGTAAATAGGTTAGGCCCTTACCCCCACCAGACTCGACTATTTAACATCAATAATTAGCATGAGCATTTAAGTTCTCCAAATAAATGCACAAAACGTGAAGGCGTCCTTTTGGGTTCCAGGGAAACCCAATGGACTTTGGACAAGGCTATCTTAAAGGCTATTGTGCGGACAACACGTTAGCCTGGCTAGGTTTGACCATGATGCATGCAACATACAATAGAGTAAGGTTTCTATTGGGGTTTTAGACTGGTACCCTTGAGCGGACAACTCAAAGGGAAAGGCACGGAACTGTCGACTGCACTGCTGATCGACTAGTTTTACCGCAAATATCCCTTTCCGAATTTAGGGGTAGTAATATCGGAATAGCGCAACCACTCGTTGTAAGTGTTGTTATAGGATTCAGTTTAGGCACGAGTGGGAATATGAATGTGGAGAATGATTATGCAATAATAAGCATTAAAACAAGTAGGCATGCATTTTCACGTTGTGGAAAGCAATAAAGAAAAATAAATACGGCAGTTATAATGGAAAGCAGTTACAAGGAAAACACGAAGATGTGTCAGTTTTTCTTAGACAAATAAATACTTGCAGAATTAAACAATTAANCCCCCTTTTTCTATCGCACGGGTTAGGTACGGAGAGATCGTATTTATGACATTCTAGACAACTCCTTAAAGGAAGAGGTTTAAGGAAGAGTCGCCACCTAACGATTTTGTGGTGCGTTAGGGAACCTAGAGTAGATAACTCATTGAACTAGTTTGCATTACCTCAGATTGGGTAAGGGCTTGAAGTTATCTCAAGGGGAAGGTGTTAGGCACCCCTCAAGATCCAGAATTGTGGGTCCCAACCAAGAAGTTTCATAAATTTGGACGGTAAACAAGCAGCAAATAAGGCTCAGATAAGAGGGGATTTCAATCAAGTATAAAATCTTTATTGAAAGGTTCTGAAAATATTATAGGAAAAACATTTGAAAGAAATTATCCTAGGTTTAAAGTAATATGGATCACATCAATGCAATACCCGGTATGTCACTTCCTAAAAGAGGCGTCTACACGTGGTATTAACGCACCGGTCATCATATCTGTATTCTACCCTTCCCACCCCGTAAAGATTATTTAAAGCGCGTGTGTTGGTCACGAATGCTTATTGCATGCTATTATACGTCCCGTCCTATAAGTCCTGGAGGGTATTTAGGACTACTACTCCTACAAGGTGAGTACTAGGCTGAACCCTTAGGTTTAAAGGGTAAAATGCTAAGCGACATACATAACAAGTAGGACTACATGTAAGGGAACACGTAAATACAAATAAGGGCTCACATATTTCTCCACTAGTAAACATGTAAGTAGCACGTCTCAAACACAACTAAAGTCCTAATTTAAAATAGAGGTTTGGAGTTAAAGAAAAATAGTAAGTTCTGACAGTTGTAGTAAAAGGATATGTTTTAACAACTTAGTAGGGAAAGCAGAAGGTTCAGTTAAAACTGAGTAATTCAAAAAGGGGATTGATTTTCAGAAATGCAGTAGCTTAGAGATAGCAGTAGGATTTAGAAGTACATAACGATTTAAAGTCTCCGGTAAAAACATGGATGAAAATTATTAAAGCATGATTTTTGAAATAATCTAGTGATTCAAAAGAAAAGTGACTTAAAAAAGATACAGTAGCTTTAAAGAAATACAGAGCAAAGATTCAAAGTAGCATGATTTTGAGCAGAGTGAGGTAACTTTGAAACCCAGTAATTTAAAAACATAATGGAACATGAATCAGATAAAGTTTCAATAAAGAGGAAATGAATGCATGATTCCCAGAATCAGTATTTTGAAAACAGTATAGTTTTAGAGTAAAGTATAATGAACTGCAAAGAGGTAAAGAACAGGAGTGAAAAAGTAGTAAGGTTTGAGATTTTCAAAAGGAACTGATTGGTTCAAATACCAGCAAGCAAACACAATTGGTTTGATTTTAATACGTATTAGGCCTAAAGTTTGCCTAGGCGTCGTATACATTGCCTAATTATTTTGAAGGGTGAACATGAATATTTTGATTATAATTTTAAGAGGGATACATTTACAGAAACGTTTCAAACAGTTAACCATATTTTAGCGAGATTGATTTAACATGCTGATTAGGTGTTTCAACGACTGCAGCTCGAACAAGTATGAAGCCCTAAATAACAGGATATCTAATGCACATAGGAATACCTAAAACATGGTTTCTAAATGCTAATGATTATGAGAATGCAGTAATAGCCTTATAACAGTCTAATTACTTGTTATAGTTGTGAATTATGATCATGGTTTGCAAGATGAGGATAATAGAAATGCTGAAAGTAAAGAACCTAAAGCAGGATTTCTAANCCCCCATATTCACTATCCATCCCCAACTATTCATTTACAAGTTATTACAAACCGGTAATAAATGAATTACAGTAATGAAAAGGAAAATAAAAAGTTACTTATATAGGGAGGATTCAATTAGGCCCAATATTCCAACCTCACTCCTTTCGAGTTTCACATCCTTAATATGGTCTGGGTGCGGCAAAGCTCCCTAGGGCCCTCATTGGGTCCCTGGCCAATACCAGCACCCAAACAAATTGCCAAAAGTTGAGACAAGTGCAGTGTGGAATTACCAGCCTTGTGTGTCAGAGTTCAATGGGTACTCAGAGGTACCCAAAGCAGTGCTCACACGAAGGGGGTGGAACCTAAAGTCCTAAGAGTAGTGTGAAGTGCTAGAAAGAGAGGGAAAGTTTGTAGTTTAAGAAAAGAGTTTACAAAACTGGAGAGTGATTTTTGAAAGATTAACTTAAAAACAAACAGAAGTACTGATCAAAGGTTCAACAGTATAGAGTTGCACACAAGGACAATGGGGTGAGGGGACAAATAGGTCACATAATGACACAAAGAGAGATATAGACTTAAGAAACTCATTTAAGCATAGTTACAAAAATCAAGAAAGGTTCAAGGGACCAGGGAATGGCTAGGTATAGACATGATGGTAGACAGTAACGGAATACAGTTGTAATAGGTGAGATTAAGGGCAAATAACAATTATAAGAGCATGCAAGTCATAAGTAGGGTATGTACTAACAGATAAAAGGTTCAGGGAATCAGGGGGCACATGATACTGAACAGGAAAGGGAAATAGCCTAACATAGGCATACAGGAATAGGCGAGGCCTATGACATGTATTGATTCAAACCTAAACATGAAAAGAGATAAGCATGGCAAGTATCAACAGGTAAACAAGGAGTTAATTACATGTTGAACAGTAGAAACATAGGTAGAAAACGATTAGGAATATGACAAACTAAAATATAAATAAACACATTGGTTTGGAGCTTTGGAAAATTAGTTAGAACATACCATATGATAAAAGAGCACAGCAGAATGCAAGAGAAAAAAGTGAGCACAATAGCAGCCTTGGCTTACAACCGGCTAATAATAGACAAGAGCAGAGAACAGCAGTAGAGCAAAGAGAGAAGAGAGAAAGAGCACAAGAGAGAGTAGTATTGATAATATTGACTGATGTGTTCGTGATATGCAATGTATCAGTGTCCACAATACAAAAGAGAATGGAGGTACTTATAGTACTAAAAACAAGTAAACCAAATAAGGTAAGGAGTACTGGTTCAACACAAGTATGGAAAAAATATTCAATCAGAATCAATCACAGACTTGGACTTCTTTTAATTAGGGAGTCCTAGTGCAAACGGTAATAAGCAGTCACTTAAATAAGGAAAGAAATCATAAGGCAGAGTATGATCAAATAAGGAAGTAGAGTAGCATAGAATATGCAATAAGACTAGGTTCAGCACATTTTAATCAAGGAAAGTGCCTAAAAGTAGTTAATAGTCTGATTGACTACATAATAAGGTCAGGAAATATTTTACAAAGTTAAAATCAGTAGAAAATCTCATGCGAGATCATAAGAATCAATCACAAGAATTCAAGGACTCAATAAGGGATAATAGTACTGATTTAGGAGAGAATTAGCACAAATTTATTAGAGCACGCGGAATGAAATTCACAATAGGCAGAAAGGGAAAAATTTAACAAACAACACAGGGTATAAAGCAGGGATTCACATAGAGCACGTAATGTTTATGATAAACAAGCATATATGCATGATAATCGAACATGTAATCAAAGACGAACTCAGAATCCAGGATTAAGACTGCAAAATTAGGGTTTTCAGTAAAACAAGTTAAGATAAGAGAAGCTTTGAATCAATCGTTGAATAACAGAGGGAAGCATAGAATAACATTATAACAGAAGTAAAGAATCGTTCTTGAAAGGGGTTTGTAAAACCCTAGTTTCAAAAGGGACACAAACGTTTAAAAACTTGAAGATCGAGTCGAGAATAGTACAAAATATAAAAGAATGAGTTGAAATCGTTAAAAATACAGAGATATAAGAGATTTAGGTCGAGATTAGGGTTTCATAAGAAACCAAAGAAAAGTAAGAGAACCTGGCCATGAAACTCAGGAATAATGGTGGTTAGGGCACCATCGAGTCAAACCCCTGCCGGAGAAAGGACGGAAACAACCCAGGCAGATCTTCAGTGGTGGTATGGCATGGTCGAAACCCTTTTAAAGGTCTCAGAGACGAAGAGAACCGGAGAGATGAGGTGTCAAGGCGGCTGGTGGTCGAAAGGGGAGAGGCTGGAGGTGGCCGGAGACAGGCTGAGAGCCATCGGAGAAGAAGACGAACCAGAAGGTTTTAGAGAGAAGGAGGAGAGGAAGAGACGAGAGAGAGGGAGAGATGTCTCAAATACTGAAGGGTTTGGGGGGGTAGTTAGGGAGTTAATTAAGGTAAGGGTGTATCTGGGCCGTTGATTTGAATTAATCAACGGCTCAGATTAAAATGGGGATTGGGTCGAGTAGATTTTAGGGGATTGGGCTTGGTATTTGGGCTGATCTAATCTGGTGGTTTGGGTTAAATTGGGTTTAAAGATTGGGTTGAAATGTGGCCAGGATTTAAATAAATGTGACTAATTGTTAAATACCCGTAAAATATAGATAGTTAATTAATTAAAATAGCTAATAATTATATATAAATGAAATTAAGTTTAAATAAGTGACATCATAGTAATTAACTAATATTAAGTGTAAGAAATGAATAAGTTCCGAATTAAAATAATACAAAATATCCAATTGGGCCATAACTGCAAAATTGTTGTGATTGAAATTAAATAAGACCCAATTGACTAATTTGTGAAATAATTGGATTTTAATAGATAGAAAATGATTATAAATAACATACTGAGCTAGGAAATATTTTTGAAATTATTTAGAGCATAATTTATGAATTATTTAGATATGAAATATTAAATAAACATGGAGATAATTTAAATTAAAATAGGGAAAAATACTCATTATTGCAAAGAGTAATTTTGAGAGCTTATATGCAAGTTTGAAAATAATTTGAGAAAAAATTGGGTATCAACATCTGGTTGTTACAATATGTCAACCTGCTTTGTGTTAACTAGCATGTTTTCATGTGTTCCTGACTGGTGACTTCTATTTTCCTAACCCCTGCTACCCTTCTTTGTGTAGATATATGTTTTTCATTCGTTTCTCAGCATGTTACATGCCCACCTAGTGATAACTAATGGACTAAGTCTAATCTAGGCAATGTGAAGCTTTGCTTTGAAACGGTTGTGATCCTATTTTTGTCCCTTGTCTGATTACCGGAAGTCATTGTTTGAACTCAAAATGCTGCAATGACTCTGTTTATTCCTATTTTACTTCTAAACTATTTTCTTAAAAATATTCCCTATTTTCATATACTATTTTCACTTCCTACTCTTAGACACTTAGGATCCTGCCCCTCTAGTGTGAGCACTACCTAGGAGTCCATGAGACTCCTCCGAACTCTGACACACTGGGGATGGCCTTTCCAAAAAAATTCAGCAAAATTGTCTTCATTGAGGGGTTCCTGGTGTGAGCATTGCCTGGGGTCCCTGAGGCCTTTGGGAACTATGACACACCAGGATACCATCTTGTGTATTGTGAGATATTGGCACTTCAGACTTGGTTGAAGGCCTGGTTTTCCAGGTTTACATTTGGGCCTATCCAGGCTCCCTATAGTATAGTAATTTCCTTCTGCAATTTATTTAAATCTGATATGTAATAATAATTCCTTGTAAATACATATGTTTGGGATATTAGTAAAATGGGAGGTATTTTTATATATATTTTGTGAGAATCGGGTAGAAACCATGCGCATAGGACTGCTATGATTATCTACATACATTAGAAACCATGCATGTAGGATTGTTATGTGCATTAGACAAAATGTTTCTAGGATTCATCTTACTATTTATCTTAAATTTCCATTCTAAAATTCTACATTCTCACATTTGCGTTGGAAATATTGTTTCCAGGTCACTTATCGATTCTGCCTTAATAATCACATTCTCAAACTTTCCTATGTGCATTAGAGATCATGTTTCTAGGATCTTTATTGCACTCGCTTAGATATCATGCCAATAGTTAAAACATATAAAATCAGTATCATCGCTTAGTCATCATGCTCATAGGAAAATATGTACTAAAAATCAGTTTCATCATCTAACCATCATGCCTATAAGTATAAAAACAGTTCCAACACTTAATTATCATGCTTGTAGAGGTAAACCTGTAAAAATTAGTTTTGTAATGTTTGTGATCATTTTTCAACATCTAGACATCATATAGGTCTAATAAATAAAAATATGTCTGTTAAGAGCCAATCACTAGTTTTGCATGGTCTTGATTAAGGTTTAGATGACATGTTTAGAGGATACTGCTGATCCACACCTAGGCAAGCCCGTAGGACAACTAAAATTCTGAAGTTCAAAATTGCATTTGTGTGACTGTGTCACGACCCGTTTCCGGGTTGTGATGGCGCCTGTCGTGGAACCAGGCTAGCTAACCATTACAACAATACTCAATTCATTTACTAGAGAAATTTACTCATTATTGGATCAACTCATAAAAATACGGACATTTTTAATCATTTAAAACAGTCTAACAGAAGAAATAAGCTCCAACAATCAAACTAGGATCTGGAGTCACGCAGTCATGAGCTACTAACATCAATACGACTGAGAAATAATATTGAAGTTTTATGTTTCCAATTTCTAATACAAGAGGGAAAATAAGGAAAAGAGGGACGGGACAGCGAACGCCAGCTGCTACCTCGTCGGCTCTAAGAGATAAGTTGCTATCACTGATCCACGCCAAATCTCGGTGCACCTGGATTTGCACACATAGTGTGCAGGTAAGTAACGAAAACAACCTACGGTCTGAGGAGGTAGTGACGAACTCAACCTCCGTAAATAACAATTCGGATAATGAATGTTTCAGAAATAACCGAGAATATCAGTGACAATCATGTTATGTTAATGACCCTAGAACTTAGTCACAATCCGTGAATAACAAATAAATGCCATGTATGTAGCATGCAACTCTCACAGGTGGTCCTCTCGGTACACATAATTGGCCATTGGCCCAGGGAAATCCATCCCGTAACATGTACGACGTGGTGACTCAGTCACTAAGTACCGAGGGAGCAGGCCAATTCAGCCTTTCGGAGAAATCCATCTCCGGGATATCATACTCATCCATAATCTGTACCAGGGAAATCCATCCCTCCATATCTCATAAACAGTATCTGTGCCAGGGAAATCCATCCCTCTATATCTCATATCTCGGACAAATCCATGTCCAGGGAAATCCATCCCTCAATATCTCATATCTCGGACAAATCCATGTCCACGGAAATCCATCCCTCAATAACTGCGCGTTCACTGGGGGTGTAAAGACTCCGGAGGGGCCGCCAAGGATATGGCCCAAGCGCTATATATATATCAAGCCCACGAAGGGTATATCATCTCAACATTTGGCTCTAGGCCCATACTCAGTCAGAATTACCAGTCTCCTCACAACACTCTCATTATGTAACCAGCCCAAACAATGGCAATGCATGATAAATAAATGATTTCTGAGACTGAAATACGAATACATGTATAATAACAGGACTGAGTATGCACAAGTAAAGTTTGCAATAGAAACAATAGTAACGGATCCTTTCTGGTCTCCACATATAGACATGAAGTCTTATCATTTATACTTGTTATGTTTCTTTTAGTTTCTACGCATTAATAGCCTTCACAGTACCGATATCATGGTGGAACAACAGTTAAACCGTGCCTGGGGATAAGCCGGGCCACAACAAATCAACCAACACTCATATGCTCGTCACTTGGCGAGTGTATCACAGTAACTACCATCAATTAGCATGTATATTGGGGTCTTGAACCCCTCAGTTCCAAGGTTGAAGCCGTTACTTACCTCGAAACCGGCTCAAGAATCGGCCTCCAAATGCTCCAAATCTATCAATAATCAATTACATAGCGTCACAATGTGCTAAGGAACAATCCCCAAATCAAAATTTAGCAAAAATACCAAACATCCCGAATTTA
>ML290673.1:2049-13801 GCA_005239495.1 Nicotiana undulata | reverse complement strand
AGCTACATGGGAGTCCGAGTCCGATATGAGGAGTCGTTATCCCCATCTATTCTCAGACTAAGGTATTTTTCTATGTCCGGTCGAGTACGAACGTTTGTTTTAGAGGTGGAGATTCCGATGACCCAAAAGGTCATCTTATGTAATTTAAGCTATATATGTGTTCCGAGGCTCCGAGAGCCTCCGTTAGCCTCACCTCGATATGCGTGCGCAGCCCGGGCGTGTAGCCGGGAAGCTTATATGTGAAAAACTGATAAAAGAATGAATTTTGATAATTAATAAATGAATATAGTTGACTTTGGTCAACATTTCTAGTAAACGGACCCGGACCCGTGATTCGACGGCCCCGGAGTGTCCGTAGGAAAATATGGGACTTGGGCATATGCTCGGAATCGAATTCCGAGGTCCCAAGCCCGAGAAATGAATTTTTAAAGAAAATTGTTTTCTGAAAATAATAAAGGATTTTGAAAATGAATAATTATGTGAAAACCGTGTTACCGGGTCCGTATTGTGGTTCCGGAGCCCGGAACAGGTTTATTATATATTATTTGTCTTATCTGTAAAATTTGGTGTAAAACGGGCGTGAATTGAGTGGTTTCGGATCAAAAATGAGACTTTGAGGTTTTAAAGAATTTGAAATGTGGCTTGGAAAGTGGTGTTATGTTCCCGAGGTCCGAATGAGATTCCGAGACCGGGAATAGTTCCGTGGTGTCATTTATAACTTGTCTGTAAAGTTTGAAGTCGTTCCGAGCAGTTTAGGCCGGTTCGACATATTGAAGTGAATTCTAGAATTTTAAAGTTCTTAAGATTGATTAAATAAGTTTCGGGGTTTGATTTCGAGTTTCGCTGTTGTTTTTCGTGTTCCGAAAGTTCGAGCGAGTCCGCTTAGTGATTTAGGACTTGTTGGTATATTCGAACGGGGGTTCGGGTGGGCCCAGGTGCCTCCCGGACCCCGCGCGAGGTAAAAAACCAGCTCAAACCACTGCTGGTGCACAACAGCTGGTGTGACCGCAGGTGCGGTTGCCCAGCCGCAGGTGCGGGACCGCCCCTGCGGTCCCAGCCTCGCAGGCGCGATCCCCAGCCCTTTGCCCAGAGGCCGCAAGCGCGAGACTCAAGCCGCAGGTGCGGTCCAGGCCATCGCAGGTGCGAGTTTTCCCAAAGGGGCGACCAAATTCCGCAGGAGCGGCTTCCGCAGGCGCGAGTTTCCTTCCACAGGTGCGGCTCCTTTTGGGCTGGCCCAAGTCCGCAGGTGTGATCATTTTTCCGCACATGCGATACCGCAGGTGCGAGCCTCTTTCCGCAGGTGTGAAAATCGCCTAGTTAATTCTTAATTCTTAAGTCCAAAACAGAACACTTGCACGAGAATTCTTCAAAATTCAGCCCTCTCCTCCATCCCCAACCTCCATTAGCGAGCCTTGAGTCCATTTTCCTCCATTGCTACTCGGGTAAGCTTCGTAACCTCGTTTTCTTCCATTATCCATCACTAATCACTAGAAACCTAGGCTTAAACTCATGAAATCAATTAGAAAATTGGGGCTTTTGGGTAGAACCTAGGTTTTGGGATTTTTGGGTGATTCAACCCCAATTTGGGGTCGAATCTTAAAACAAATTGTATATTCTTAATCGTGGGGATATGGGTGATCGGGCTTTTGTCCGAACCTCGAGTTTCGACCACGTGGGCCCGGGGCCAACTTTTTGAATTTTAGGAAGAATGATTAGAAATGGGTAATTAGGCTATGTGTTTGAGTTTTTGAGTCATTATTGATATACTTGAGTTGAATATGTCTAGANTTTTTACTTGTTAAGCATGTTCGTTGCATAGGTAGAGTGACGAGTACCTATGTGATGAGAGTCTATCATGACCATGAGTTTAACGTGATAGTAATCGTAGCTTTTCTTCCATGCCTCTTATATTATGAAATTTCCATTATTTGAAATAGTATGTTGCTGGTTGTGGTGAAAGAATGAGACGTAAATTGTTGTTGAGGATGAATAATTGTTGTCAAAGATACTCTGTTGAAATTGGTATAGCTGAGACCCTTGCTGGGAAAATTGTGTGTTTAATATTGATATGTACCCCCTCGTTGAGCATTATTGTCTTGCATTTCTATTATATTGAAATTCCCTTGCCATTGATATTTATACTGTTCTGGTAAGGAAGAGGGGTGATGTTATTGTTATGCACGAGGGGACATGCCGTGCCGAGTGTTGATATTATTATATACACACGAGGGGGANACATGCCGTGCTCTGTTATTTGATTGGTTCACGTATACTGATAGTTGTTTCTTCGGTTTCTGTTTTTACTTTCCAGCCGCATTCTCACCGTACCGTTGTTAATTAGATGTTGTTTTTCCTGTATTCCCAGCATGTACACATATCTTATTTTATCGTTTAAGTTCCGATATCATTGTTGCCCCATTAATACTTTTCCCCTATTTGTTCCCATATCTCTTTTATTTGATCATACTTGTTTTCATTATCGGTTAATTCTTGTACATATATCTGCTTAGACTAGGACAGGTGATCGTATTATGCTAAGTCTAGCCTCGTCACTACTTCGGCCGGGGTTAGGCTTGGCACTTACTCAGTACATGGGGTCGGTTGTACTGATACTACACTACACTTCCTTGTGTTGTGCAGAATGTGCTACCGGACCNAGATTGTGACACCCCGGTTTTGGGAGTTTACGTTATTTCATGATTGTTATGTTCTTACTTTCCGCATTTAAAGTTTCGTTATTTTTATTAGCGATGTTTGAAGGATTCTGTTGGGAATATGAAAAAGGGAAAAGCATGTTATCGATTTTCGGCTAAACGGTTGTCCCAGTATTATCTCAGTATGCGATGGAAATTGGTTGAAGTTGATGAGTTAGCGCTTTATTCCGTATTAAATGGTTTTAAATTACTTTTTGCAAGTTATACGTTGGCTGGCTTAGCGGGTTCAACGTTAGGCGCAGTCACGGCCTAAAGGGTGGAAATTTGGGTTGTGACATTAATTTATCTGGTTTATTGGTTGAGAAGGTTAATATTGGTCATAAGAATATGTCGAGTTCTTACTCACCTATTCAAGCTAACCTAACGCCTACATGTATATGGAATTAGAACTAATAAAAACGCATTTATAATTCCTGTAAATTAACCAAGCAAGGCAATTAGGTATATGTCTATCCTAACCGTGAATCCATTCTCCGATGCCCAGGTTCAAGAACTTGCTCAACTCAATCCTACGTGCAGTCTAGAATTACCACTTTCGAGTTCAATTCTAGATTCGTATATAGTATTCAATTGGTGATCAAGCAATCAAATAATCAAGCGCAAGATTGAATAAATAAACCAATATGATAAACTAAGAAATCAAAATCAATATCCGAATAACAATAGTCATGAAAGAACCACAACCCTAGAACGTGAAGTTTTAGCTCCACATAGACATGGTAGACAAACAACAAATCATACAAAGAAACATAAAAAATACTAAGTTTTGTGGAAGAAAAGATGAAACCCGGCCTCCACGGCGGCTCTGTGCTCTCCCTCGGTCAAAAGTTGCCCTCAAAAACGTCATTTCTCCTTCAAAATAGGTTTAGAACCCCTTTTATACAAATTGAGACCGTATAGGATCAAAATTACCTTGTCCCGAATAAAATAGGAGAACCTCGCACCGAGCGTCCAAGGCAGCGCGAGGCGCTGACCCTGCCGCAGAAAACAGTAATGTTTCACTCGGCGTTCTTTCAAGTTTCAATTGCTGCCTAACTTCTGATTCATTTCCCATTTTACTTAACTTTGTAATTCTTAGCAATTATTTCTTTTGTCTATCTTTTGTAATATTAAACATTAATCATTGAATATCCAAATATTAGATAATCATGAATTCATTTGTAGTGTGTGAAATACACGTAAAATCTCTACTTTGCTTCCAAATTTATCTTTAAAGTATCTACACATAAAATAAACTCGATTAAGCACAAACATAGTACAATTTAGCATTAAAATACCAAAATGTAAGGTAAATAATGCACTAAAAATATATAATTATAGCCAGACATCACTACCCCACACTTAAGCGTTGCTCGTCCTCGAGCAACCTAACAATTTGCATTATTTTTGAGAACTTTATATTTACACATTTAAAGCACACTACACCAATGACCATGGTTGATAGCAACAATTAAGCTAGAACATATGCAATCACAAACATACTTCCCATAACTCATGACATTCTTCAAAAGAAATATTCACAACGAAGACAACATGTTCATAACAATCCTAGCCTCAAAAGCCGACTCAATGCCACAATGCACTCATGGCTTGAATACCCAACATCATACAGAGAAGTCTAATAACGTTACCTATCCCTTGTGAAACCATGTGCCCTCACAAAAAAATCAAGGAGAGTAAGTTGAATCCACACATTCGAATCTCACTCTCACATGTATCAAAGAAAACCGCTCACTCTCACAAAAGAAGTCACATGCATGTAATTGGTACCATAGGCTTGCCTTTAATGTGAATCTCTACTAATGTAGAATCGCCAATCTAAAATTAATTAGGACTTTTTCATGGTTGTAATGTGGCTTAAGGTACGGATAGGATATATATAGGAATAGTGGTTCACCCTCCTAAGCACTTTAACACATCACGAAATAACTTAAGCGCAAATTCTTCAACGCCTCTTCAATTTCACAAATAATTCACCCCCGAAAACGTTCCCTTCTTCTTTAAGCACTACTTTAATTTATACCCACTAGCAAAAACAAAACAATTATTCACCTATATTTTTCCTGCTCCTTTTTTTCAGATTTTTCTGCTTTTCTTTTTCTTTCTTTTTTTGCACTTTTCACTAGTGGCATATTCTTTTACAGAACAAGTGCACATTTCTTCCTTTCATTGGTTCCACTCAAAAGCCACCCCACACTTAGTTCCTTCTTACTTTTTTTAGCGTACATCTCACAATTAAAGTGCTTTAAGAGGTAAAAGGATCAAAACAATGTCAATTAAGAATAAAAAGGGTATAGGCTTGTAAGGTGAGTACCAAATAAAAATCAATAGGCTCAAAATGGTTAACTAAGGATAAATTTTATTTATGATAAGTAATAAGCTCAAAAAGATCAAAGAAAGCCTAAAATTATTTTTCAAACCGAGTATCACCTCAATTTTCGCTTCAACTCACATACGGGGCAAGTTCTAGACACAAGTACAATGACATGGACTACACAATAAATCTCACCACACATGGCACATGACTCACTAAAGACGGTCCCATTCCGACTCTCAAACAATGCAAATATTCACGGAGCCACAAGATATTAAGCATTAAGCGCAAAGTGAACACAAGTCAAGAAAACGAGAAATAGTCGTCACAAAACATGCTATCCAATATATAATGGCATCAAGATTAATATCAAAATATAGGAAAAATACTACACATGCCAAAGCCAAAATATGTTACTATCAAACAAGTCAAGGCGTCTAGGAATCTCGTCTTTCTTCTTCCATTTATTCCCTAAATTCTAATCTACTCTAAAAATAAAAAAATACTACTACCCGGTTCAAAATACATCCCATGAAAAAGAACCGAGGTACAAAGAAAAATCACAGGGGATTATTACTACATAAACTAAGCTAAAAGACATATTTTTAGATTTTTGTTTAGACTTTAAGCCCTCAAGAAATTTTTCTAGGATATCCATCGTCGGGAAAAGTCCAATTTTTTACTTTTTTTCGATTTTATTTTCGCAAAAGTTACTACACTTAACAACGAGTACTACAACTAAGCTAAAATAGCACAGAAACTCACCCAAAAGATCTCCTCACCCCACACTTAAAATTTTACAATGTCCTCAATGCACACAGTAAATAACAAGAGGGTAAAAGAGACTCTATGGTAGGACAAAGGCCGAAGCATTAGCAGCTTAAGGGATACTGAGACTTCTCCCAGGTATGATCCTTTGTGCAGGCACCCCACACTTAGTCCTCACCTTCTCGCTTGCTTTTGAACTCTTCCATTGACTTTGTTTCCTATGCTCATAATCCTACAAAACAAAAATAAATACTACAAAATAATAAATAAAATAAAAAACAAAAATAAAAAAAAACAGTAAAGTTGGGTTGCCTCCCAACAAGCGCCTAATTTAATGACGCGGCACGACTTGAACCACTTTTTGCCCCCACCCTGAACTTATGAATTGTACCCCTAACATGGCTTCTAGTCTGTGGCTATACTCCTTTGGTGGGGCTACAAAGATAACCAGCCAAGTAATAAATTTTTCACTCTGCACTTCTCGGCCGTTAGATGAGGAATGTAATATTTGCTTTTTGGCACAACAAATTCAAGAATATATACACTCTCATACTCACCATTTGACTCCCTCATAGGCTCAGATGGCTCGATTACTTTCTTACTATCTAAACACAATGTAAAAAATGATTGAAATGAGGTCTAATGCGCCCTAACTCATGAATTTTACTGCTATTTGCATCCCCATATTTACATAAACTCAGGTCTCCCAAAGTAATATTATCTACTCCCTTATATGACTCTATAGCACTCTTCTCGATATTGACATCCTCAAGAAAAACATGGTCCACTGATTGGTATTCTCGTTTTAGCTCCTCAATTTGGTCTAGAAGATATTTTTCAGCTTCCCACAACTCATCATTAAATTGTTGGGTGTTACACACATCAACCTTTTCACTTAAATCTTCATCTAAGTTATGTACATCCAAGGCAAAATTATTAATCTTACGTGCAAGTTCATCTCTCTCTTTAGACCAATCATTCACCAATTTTGTTAGAAAATAACGTCGTTCCTCATATTCTCTTAATCGTAAATATTCTTCCCAATACCAACCCTTACTCCCATATTCAAATTTAGACCTCCCAGAGTTTAGGTTATGACAAGCCCAAAAGGACGGGCCATAAAAGTCTTCCGTCAACCAAGTGTCTTCATCAATAACCTTACCTTCGGATATTTCATCCCCAGATGTCATGTTGAGAGAACTATGAACACACTAAGAGAAAGATCAAAATTGTTAAGAAAATAAAGATATTTACAAAAAGAGAAGAAAAAAAATCAAAACTTGTAAAGAGAAAAGTAAAAGTCTAATATAGAAAAATAGTTAATTTCTAAGTCCCCGGCAACGGCGCCAAACACTTGTTGCGGCCAAACGCACATGCAAAATACGCGGTCGTCAAGCAATATAGTGACTAAAAGTCGGATGTCGAACCCACGAGGACTTGTGATTAACTATTAACTAAATTAGACTATCTTAATTATCTAAACAAGAATTAAAACTAGAAGTAATTGATTCTAAACTAATTAAAATAAAGAAAAACAAATAATGAACTTTGAACAAAAGAAGAGCAGTTTTTTATGTTATCAATATGATGAAAACGATCTAGGGTTATGGGATATCTAACAATCATATTGTATTCTTCAATTGGATTGGCTAATTAATTTATCTGGTTTATTGGTTGACAAGGTTAATATTGCTCATAAAAATCTGTCGAGTTCTTACTCACCTATTCAAGCTAACCTAACGCCTATATGTCTATGGAATTAGAACTAATAAGAACGCATTTATAATTCCTGTAAATTAACCAAGCAAGGAAATTAGGTATATGTCTATCCTAACCGCAAATTCATTCCCCGATGCCCAGGTTCAAGAACTTGCTCAACTCAATCCTATGTGCAGTCTAGAATTCCCACTTTCGAGTTCAATTCTAGATTCGTAGATAGTATTCAATTGGTGATCAAGCAATCAAATAATCAAGCGCAAGATTGAATAAATAAACCAATATGATAAACTAAGAAATCAAAATCAATATCCGAATAACAATAGTCATGAAAGAACCACAACCCTAGAACGTGAAGTTTTAGCTCCACATAGACATGGTAGTCAAACAAAAAATCATACAAAGAAACATAAAAAATACTAAGTTTGGTGGATGAAAAGATGAAACCCGGCCTCCACAGAGGCTCTGTGCTCTCCCTCGGTCAAAAGTTGCCCTACAAAACATCCTTTCTCCTTCAAAATAGGTTTAGAACCCTTTTTATACAAGTTGAGATCGTGTAGGGACAAAATAACCTTGTCCCGAATGAAATAGAAGAACCCCGCACCGAGCGTCCAAAGCAGCGCGAGGCGCAGACCATGGCGCAGAAAACAGTAACGTTTCACTCGGCGTTCTTTCAAGTTTCAATTGCTTCCTAACTTCTGATTCATTTTCCATTTTACTTAACTTTGTAATTCTTAGCAATTATTTCTTTTGTCTATCTTTTGTAATATTAAACATTAATCATACAATATTCAAATACTAAATAAGCATGAATTCATTTGTAGTGTGTAAAATACACATAAAATCTTTACTTTGCTTTCAATTTTATCTTTAAAGTACCTACACATAAAATAAACTCGACTAAGCACAAACATAGTATAATTTAGCATTAAAATACCAAAATGTAAGGTAAGTTGTCACGACCCAAAATCGGTCCAGGTCGTGATGGCGCCTAACGGCGAGATTAGGCAAGCCAACGAACAACAATAACAATAAAAATGCGGAATAAAATAACAATATGGGGTAAGGCTGCAGAAACAAGATGAACAACAACTAGGCCCAATAAATACAACCCCAAATTACCAACATAACTACAACAAGTGTGTGCCAGGACTAGTGTCACAGTGTCAACGGGCGGCTACATAGATACAACAGTAGAAATACATATACAAAATATACAAGCCGCAGTCTGGAACAAAAGACTGAGCAAAATGAAACTAGAAGGCTCCAGAGGTGCTGTCAGGAGAACGCCAAGAAGATAGCTCACCGTGTGGAGCGACGCCGCGATCAGTATCTATCAACAAGCGGACGACCAGACGAACCAGCCTCAGTACCTGCACAGTCAAGTGCAGAAAAAGAAAAAAACTGCAGCGTGAGTACATATAATCACATATGTACCCAGTGAGTATCCCGTCTAAAATCGTAAAGAGTAGTGACGAGAGGTAGAATACATACTCACTAAGGTCCAGTACATAATAAAATAAAATACATGCTGAGCGAATAAATCATGTGAGAAAGTACATCAAGTATACAAACATGTAAACAGCAACAGTAACTTATCTCAAACATAATCTTTCTTTGTAAGTAGTTCAAAGTTATATCATTGTTTTCTTTCTCATTATCCGAAAGATTTTATCTTTATTCTCAAATATTCACTTTCCAATACTCAGTATTGTTTCTCAACTCACCATCGTACGATCCCAACTCAATGCAAATGCTCATGAATGCAATGAGTATATATATCCGACATGGACAAGACTATCGGCCGAAGTCATAAGGGTTGGTCATAAGGACTGACTCGGTCATAAAGCTCAACACGTTCGCGAATCATACATGCGACCCGTGCGCTGACTCGATAGTGACAAGCTCACAACAATCGCGAATCATACCTGCGACTCGTGTGCTGACTCGATAATGATAAGCTCCCCAAGATCGCGAATAATACCCGCGACTCGTGTGCTGACTCGATAATGATAAGCTCCCCACGATCGCGAATAATACTTGTGACTCTTGTGCTGACTCGATAATGATAAGCTCCCATCGCGAATAATACCCGCGACTCGTGTGCTGACTCGATAATGATAAGCTCCCCACGATCAGGAATAATACCCGCGACTCGTGTGCTGACTCGATAATGATAAGCTCCCCACGATCGCGAATCAAACCTGTGACTCGGGGGCCATGAATGCGTATATGTGACTGCATGAATGCATATATATATATGTGTATATTTAGACACCCTTGTACCGATTCGCCCACATTCAACGGGATCAGATACTCACATCTCACTTGATAGCCAAAGTTAGGACTTTTATCACATTATCCACTTTGCTCATAATATCACCATGATGGTATGATTCAAGTATAAGAAGGAATTTTAACCACCGTCATTTAGCTCAACAGCTCATTATCTCATTTATTCATTGCTCTTTATCATTTATATCAGGAGTAACACAATTACTCAATTGATGGAGTTCATAAATTCTTATATGAGTATTACGTACATTTAATTCACAGCTATCATAGCTCACTATGATCATATATCAGTAATAATCGTACAAAACATCAGATAATATCAAACAACAATTAGAACATGCTCGTGGGTCCTACGGCTACCCAACATACAATATAGATACCACGTACAGACTCTCGTCAGGTGGTGCGTACGTAGCCCCCTCAACAAGTACAATTAGAAACAAAGAGCCTAGGGGACATTTCCCCCTTACAAAGTTTGGAAAGGGACTCACCTGGACAAGTGCTCCTCCGGCCAACGGACCAATCAACACGACGCACGAATCCTCCGAATCACCCTCGATGGCTCGCAACTAGCCAAAAGCACATAATTATATCAATTTAGGAAGATTCGAGGAGGATTTATCAAATATTTCCTCAAAAACGTATTCTTGACGTACTTTGGAAATTCAACTCCGAGCCTCGGCGTCCGGAAAATTATAATTCTTGAAGAAACGCGCTATACGTCGCCTAAGGATCAAGATTAACTCAATTAATCATCCCTCAATGACCCAAAAATCAGAATTCACATTTTCATCAAAACCCTCTATCCTCCCCAACAATTCCTTATGAATTTCAGTGAATTAGGGAGAGGAAATTCTCAAAGCACAGAAGAAATTGACATGCGGAGGGTTACGGAATCACTTACCTAAGTTCCTAGGCAAAAATACCCGTTCTGGAGCTCTTGGGGTCATCAACAACGGACTCGCTCGAGCTCCCATAACACTAAAAACATGATTCAAACCAAGAATCACTCTCCAAAACCCCTTAGATCAAACTTAGGATTCCAAGAAAATTTCAAATGGCGCATCAATACGCCGAACGGGTCTATACTGCTCAGAATGACCCCAAATTTTGCAGACAAGTCATAAATGACTATACAGAACTATTACCAGTTCCGGAATTCCATTCGGACCATGATATCACGAGGTCCAATTCCAGGCTAAATTCTAAATCACATGAAATCCTGAATTCCAATTCAGGTGCCGAAATACTCTCGGGTCATCAGAAACCCGAGGCGAACACACTCCCAAGTCCGAAATCATCATTCAGAGCTGCTGCAGCTGTCAGAACTCGATTCCGAGGTCGTTTGCACAAAACGCTGCTCGAAACCAAAATTAGCCAAATAGGATGGCCTTCAGGAACCAAGTGTCTGAACTGGCCAAATCACTACTGAACATTGAACTACCTGCCCACACAAGTCATAAGGCACGAATAGTCACTATGGGAAGAGTCATTCACGGGAACGGAGTCCCAACACACAAAACGACCAGCTGGGTCGTTACATTCTCCCCCTCTTAAATAAACGTTCGAACTCGAACGGGTCTAGAATTGTACCTGACATGCTGAATAGCTGTGGGTATCTGTCCCGCATATCCTGCTCGGACTCCCAAGTCACCTCCTCAACCGGTCGGCCCCTCCACTAGACCTTAACCGCTGAAACTGTCTTGGACCTCAACTGGCGGTCCTGTCTATCAACAATAGCCACAAGCTCCTCCTCATAGCTCAGCTGCTCATCTAGATCAATAGTATTATAATCGATCACATGGGAGAAGTCTGCGAGATACCTCCGAAGCATCGAAACATGAAAAACGGGATGAACTCCTGATAGCGCTGGAGGCAAAGCAAGTCTATAAGCAACATCACCAACTCGCTCTAACACCTCAAATGGGCCTATATACCTAGGGCT
>ML290671.1:426-38310 GCA_005239495.1 Nicotiana undulata | reverse complement strand
ACCCCCCCCCCCCCCCTTAAACAAACGTTCGTCCTCGAACGGGTCTGGAATCGTACCTGAAGTGCTAAATAGGTGTGGATATCTGCTACGCATGTCCTCCTCGGACTCCCAAGTCACCTCCTCAACTGGTTGGCCCCTCCACTAGACCTTCACGACCGAAACTCTCTTAGATCTCAACTGGCGGTCCTGCCTATCAATAATAGCAATTGGCTCCTCCTCGTAGCCCAACTTCTCATCCAACTGAATAGTGCCGAAATCAACCACGTGAGAGAAGTAGGCGTGATATCTCTGAAGCATGGATACATGAAAGACCGAATGAAATCCGGATAAGCTGGGAGGTAAGGTAAGCTCATACGCAACCTCTCCGACTCGCCTCAACACCTCGAAAGGACCTATAAATCTTGGGCTCAGCTTTCCCTTATTCCCGAACCTCATAATGCCCTTCATCGGCGAAACCTTCAGCAGAACCTTATCTCCCTCCATAAATGCTACATCACGCGCCCTCTGATCCACGTAACTCTTCTATCTGGACTGAGCTGTGCGGAGCCTCTCCTGAATTAACTTCACCCTCTCCAAGGCATCTCTCACCAGATCCGTGCCATATAACTTAGCCTCGCCAGGCTCAAACCACCCGATAGGAGAACGACATCGCCGACCATACAAAGCCTCAAATTGAGCCATCTCGATGCTGGACTGATAACTATTATTGTACGCAAACTCAACCAAAGGCAAGAACTGGTCCCACTGACCTCCGAAATCAATCACACAAGCCCTAAGCATATCTTCTAATATCTGAACTGTACGCTCCGACTGGCCATCAGTCTGAGGGTGAAATGCTGAGCTGAGATCTATCTGAGTGCCCATCTCACTGTGCAATGCTCTCCAAAAGGGCAAGGTGAACTGAGGACCTCGATCTGATATAATGGACACCGGCACACCGTGCAACCTGACTATCTCCCGAATGTAGATCTGGGCTAGCCTCTCATAAGTGTAAGTAGTAGCCACAAGAATAAAATGCGCTGATTTGGTCAATCTGTCCACAATGACCCAAACCGCGTCAACCTTCCGCAAAGTCCGAGGCAACCCAACCACGAAGTCCATAGTGATGCGCTCCCACTTCCACTCAGGAATGCGCATCTGCTGAAGTAAGCCTCCTGACCTCCGGTGCTCATACTTCATCTGCTGGCAATTAAGACACCTAGACACGTACTCCACTATATCCTTCTTCATCCGCCTCCACCAGGAATGCTGCTTCAAATCACGATACATCTTCGTAGCCTCGGGATGAATAGAATACCGAGAACTGTGTGCCTCCTCTAAAATCCTCTCCCTCAGGCCATCAACATTAGGAACACATAAGCGGCCCTGAAGTCTCAGAACACCATCCTCGCCAATGGTAACCTCCTTGGCCCTGCTATGAAACACTGTCTCCTATAGCTCTGCCAAACACGGATCATCATATTGTCGGGCCTTAATCTCCCCCAATAACGAAGACTGAGCAACCACATGTGCTAAAACTCGAGGCTCTGAAAGGTCTAATCTCACCAGGCGATTAGCCAAGGACTGAATGTCCAAGGCTAGAGGTCTCTCCTCTGCCGCAATAAGCCAAGCTTCCCATACTTTCTGCCTTCCTGCTTAAGGCGTCTGCTACTACATTTGCCTTGCCCGGATGATAAAAAATGGTGATATCATAATCCTTCAGCAACTCAAGCCATCTACGCTGCCTCAAATTAAGATCCCTCTGCTTGAACAAGTGCTGCAAAATGCGGTGGTCTGCATAAACCTCACAAGACACTACATACAGGTAGTGCCTTCAAATCTTCGAAGCATGAACAATCGCCGCCAACTCCAAGTCATGCACAGGTAATTCTTCTCATGAACCTTCATCTGACAAGAAGCATAAGCAATAACTCTCCCATCCTGCATCAACACACATCCCAACGCGACGCGTGAAGCGTCGCAATACACAGTATACATCCCAGAACCAGAAGGCAATGTCAGAACTGGTGCTGAGATCAATGCTGACTTGAGATTCTGAAAGCTCGCCTCACACTCGTCAGACCATCAAAACGGGGCATTCTTATGAGTCAATCAAGTCAATGGAGCTTCAATAGAAGAGAATACCTCCACAAATCGGCGATAATAGCCTGCTAGACCTAGAAAGCTCCTGATCTCTGTAGCTGAAGTAGGACGCGGCCAACTCTGAACTGTCTCAATCTTCTGTGGATCAACTTTGATACCCTCTCCGGATACCACATGCCCCATAAATGCCACAGACTCTAACCAGAACTCACACTTGGAGAACTTAGCATACAGCTTCTGGTCCCGCATGGTCTGGAGCACAACTCTCAAATACTGCTCATGCTCACCCAGGCTCCGTGAGTAAATCAAGATGTCGTCAATGAAGACAATGACGAAGGAATCAATATACGACCTGAATACCCTATTCATCAAGTCCATGAATGTTGCTGGGGCATTAGTCAAACCAAAGGACATCACCAAGAACTCTTAATGTCCATATCTGGTACGAAATGAAGTCTTCGGAACATCTGAAGCCCGAATCTTCAACTGATGATAACCCAATCTCAAATCAATCTTGGAAAACACATGAACACCCTGCAACTAGTCAAACAAATCATCAATACGCGGTAGAGGATACTTATTCTTAATAGTAACCGTATTCAACTGGCGGTAATAAATACACATCCGCATAGACCCGTCCTTCTTCTTCAAAAATAGAACTTGAGCACCCCATGGCGATACACTCGGCATGATGAACCCCTTAGCCAACAACTCCTCAAGCTACTCCTTCAACTCCTTAGGATCCGTACGATACGGGGGAATGGAAATAGGCTGAGTATCGGGAGCTAAATCAATATAGAAATCAATGTCTCGATCTAGAGGCATGCCGGGAAGGTCTGAAGGAAACACATATGCAAACTCTCGAACCACTGGCACTGAATCAATAGTCGGGGACTCGGCAGTGGTGTCCCCCACATAAGCAAGGTAAGCCAAACACCCCTTCTCGGCCATATGCCGAGCCTTCACGAAAGAAATGACCCGGCTGGATGCATTAACTGAAGAACCCCTCCACTCCAACCTAGGAGACTCAGAAATGGCTAAAGTAACTGTCTTGGCATGGCAATCCAACACAGCATGATGAGGATATAGCCAATCCATGACTAGAATAACCTCGAAACCAACCATGTCGAGCAATCAAAGGTCCGCTCTGGTCTCGAACCCACAGAAGGTAATCACACAAGACCGATAGACCCGGTCTACCACCACGGAATCACCCACAGGAGTGGACACACATATTGGAGAACCCAAGGACTCACGAGGGACATCCAGAAAATGAGCAAATAGTACTGAAACATATGAATATGTGGACCCTGGATCAAATAGTATTGAAGCCTCTCTACCACATACTGAGATAATACTTGTGATCACGGCATCTGAGGCCACTGCATATGATATGGCCGGAATGGCATAAAATCTGGCTGTACCACCTGAAGACTGAGCTCATCCAGAGTGAACAGGAGCTGGCTGACCCCCTCCTGACTGGCCTCCCCCTCTAGGACGACCTCTGTCGACCTGCCCTCCACTCCTAGGTGGCCAAACTACTGGTGCTGAACTCATAGGCTGGTAACCCTGCTGCACTGCCTTGCCCCAAAACTTGGGACAATCCTTCCTCACATGGCCTAAATCCCCGCACTCATAGCATCTCACATGTGGCATATCCTGATGTCCCGAAGAAGATGAGTCCTGAAAGGCCGGAGTGCATTGTGAACCCTCTGGCATAGCACTAAAATAAAAACCAGAGGATCTCTGGCGATTGGAGTAACCACTAGGTGAACTCTGGATGGTTAGAGGACGGTAGGAGCGCTCTAGCATGGCACTGAACTGAGGCCTCACTGGAACACCTCGGGGAGGTGGTGGAGGTTCTAAGTATGAAAGCCTACTTAGTTGAGCACCCCCAAACTGACCTTTTCTCCTAGCTGGGGCATCCTTGAAATAACCGGAGAACCTAGCCCTCTTGTCCTGCTGACCCTGCTCCCTACTCCGCAAACGATAACCCTTGATCCTGCGAGCAATCTCTACCACGAGCTGATATGGAATACCCCTCTCCACCTCCCTGGCCATGGTGGCTCTAATACCTGGATGTAACCCAGCCACGAACCTCTGCACTCTCTCGGCATCTGTAGGAAGTATCAAAAGTGCATGGCGTGACAGCTCTAAAAATATGGCCTCATAATCCGTCACTGACATTTGCCTTGCTCTAGCTGCTCAAACTGACGCCGCAGCTCTTCCCTCTTAGAGGGTGGGATATATCTGTCCAAGAACATCTGTATGAACTGCTCCCAAGTGACAGAAGAAGAATTTGCTGACCTGCTGAGTATATAGGACTGCCACCACCTGCGAGCCCTGCCCTCTAACTGAAATGTAGTGAAGTTGACTCCATGGGACTCCAAAACCCTCATGTTGTGCAGTTTGTCCCTGCACCTATCGATGAAGTCCTTGGCGTCCTCACCCTGCTCACCCTCGAAGACTGGAGGGCGCAACCGAGTCCATCTATCCAACATCTTCTGCTCATCACCCTCTGCAACTTGTCTGGGCTCTGGTGCTGCTACTACAGGCTGGACCCCACCCACGGGTGGTGTACCCGGGGTATGATGTGTTGTTGCTGCCTGTCTTGCGGCCTGGGCGGTAGGGGTCTGAACTCCCCCTCCCGCCTGTGAAGTGGCAAGATCTGTTGGAAATAAACCAGCATGGGACATGGTGTCCATGAATCTCATCATACGGCCCATGACCTCCTGGAAGCCCGGCGCCGTCATAAAGTCCACTGGGGCAGGTGCTACTGGAGGCACCTCATCCTGCTCCTGTATGATAGGATCCTCTGGTGGTGCGATTGGTATAGCTCTAGGAAGCCCTCGTGCCCTACCTAGGGCAGGTGCCCTACCCCTGCCTCTACCACGACCTCGAGCGGTGGGGGTAGCGGCATCTCCCGGATAAGAAACATCGAATGCATGCGTCCTCACCATCTGTGAGAGAATAAAAGGATAAGTTTGAGTACATCATCGATTGCACGATAGAATATGAACAAAAAGTGGTTTCCTAACACCCTATAGCCCCCTGAAGATATGTACAGACTTCTCTGTACCGATCCACAAGCCTCTACTGGGCCTGCCCGTGACTCGTGAGACTTACCTGAACCTAAGGCTCTCATACCACATTGTCACGACCCAAAATCCTAACTCAGGTCGTGATGCCGCCCAACAACAGGGTTAGGCAAGCCAACCTAAATTTCACTAAGTGTTCCTTTTTATTTGATTAAATAGTTCACCAAATTACTAAATTTAACAGGTTAAAACATGATATCGAAAGATAATAACACAATGGTAGGTAAGATAGCCATGAAGAAGCGTGAGCTGATATACGAGCATATATATATGTACAGCCCAAAATCTCAAAATAACCACTACGTGTGTGCCAGGAACTAGTGTCACGAGTGTCACGGGCAATCTATCTGAATATACAAGAGACAAAATATATATATACAATCCCACAGTCTGAAATAAGTAGACGGGAAGATAAGCAAAAGAAGACTCCATGGCGCTGCAGAGGATCGTCAGGGAAGTAGCTCACCCTGAAGTCAGGCCCGCTACAGTCAATATCTAGCTCCGGTCTGATAACCAGATGCACCTGCCTCCGAACCTGTACAGTTAAGTACAAAAGTGCAGCATGAGTACATAAGTAAATATGTACCCAGTGAGTATCCGGTGTAATCTCGAAGAAGTAGTGACGAGAGGTCAACTTGACACTCACTAAGGTCCAACAGTAATAATATTAGACATGATATAACAAAATGCAGTAGACATGTGAGGCAGTAAGCAGCAGATACACATAAAGTACAGAAATCTACGTAACTGCTGAGAACAACAACAATGTACACTTTCTTTTCCCCCTAAATATCAGTCAAGTCAATATCAATGAAAACAACACCAAATAGCCAAGCGCACACAAGGGTAAGACAACCGGACGGAGTCGTAAGGAAATAACTAATTGGACGTAAAGCTTCCCCCATTCGCGAATCATACCTGCGACTTGGGTGCTGACACATTTATACTGAATTACTATAAAGCTCCCCTCGATCGCGAATCATACCTGCGACTCGAGTGCTGACTCTTATACCGATTTATCATACAGCTCCCCTTGATCGCAAATCATACCTGCGACTCGAGTGCTGACTATTATACATATACATATATTTATCGAATTTATCAATAAGCTCAGTAGGGCTATACTTGCAACAAGGATAGATCGATTGGGAATTCATTTGCAACTTTCCACATTTTCATACTATTTCAAAAGTAATCTGCAACTCAAAATTCAACCAAAGATACATATAAAGCTCGTAGAGACATACTTGTGAGCCCTAAAGCTACCCGACATAGCATAATAGTCGCTACGTACGAACTCTCATCACTTTGTACGCACGTAGCCCCCGAAACAATTACACACAGAATATAGAACACCTATGGGGAAAATTCCCTCTTACAAGGTTAGAAAGGAGACTCACTTCGTGTCGAATCTATCCCTCGGACCAAGGACGCGCCCGGAAATCCGAACTCTACACCCGAGGACTCGCAACTAGCCAAACATGGTACAATCATATCAATTTATGCTCAAATGAGGGAAATTATCCTATTTATTTAATAATTCAACATTCTTGAAGAACTCCCAAATTTCAACCCCGGGCACGCACGCTTGGATTCCGAAAATTCTCGAAGGAATCACTCACCCATAGCCTAAGTATCATTAATATATGATTTCTGCTTGAATTCATAACCATAAACGGACAATTCACCAATTTTCCTCAAGAACCCTAAGTACTACCCAATTCTTGATTTTCAATGATTTAGTAGGGATTTTAACTAGTAATTCATGTTTGAAACTAGTATAAGAGTGGAATTAACTTACCTCTTTAGTAGATAGGTCGTGGAGCAATTTTCCCAAACTCTCAAGGTCTCTAATGTAGGAAAGAAGTGGAGGAAATTGGCAATTCCCGTGTTTAAACTAACACTGCCGAGCTTCCCCTTCAGTGCGATCGCAGCTGGGGCAGTGCGATCGCGGAAGTCAACTGGTCAAGGTCCCTGAGGGTGTACTGAGCCCCTCGGAACTCCGTCCAAAGGCACTGGCAAGTCTGTACTCGCTCAAATTTTTGGAACGTGAAAAACAACAACGAAACTAAGAATTCGACCCCAAAACCAAATCAAATCAAACTTTGAACTTAAAGTTCTTGATTTCTATAACGATGCGCCGGACCGACCTATACTACTCGGAATGACTTCAAATTTGCAGGCAAGTCATGAATGACATAACAGAACTATTTTCGGTCTTGGAATTTCGTACGGACCTCGATAACATAAAATCACGTCCCAAGCCAAATTTCAAACTTAAGGAAATCCTGATTTCCATATTGGGCGCCGAAACTCTCTCGGGTCATCGAAAACCCGTTCCGAACATACGCCCAAGTCTGAAATCATCATACGAAGCTACCAAAACTGTCAGAACTCAATTCCGAGGTCGTTTGCTAAAAATATTGACCGAAGTCAAACTTGGCCAAAAAGGCCAACCTTAAGGAACCAAGTGTTCCTATAGCACTCTAAACATTTCCAACTCTTGAACCACCTGTCCCCGCGGGTCAAAAATCATCATAAGACGCTATGGGAAGTCTTATTTACACTTTTCCTTTTAAATTTGTCCCCAAAACCTCCAAATCTATTCACAGATAATTCGAAATACTCAACACGAATTGTAGGAATGGATTCCGTAAGAATTTACTAATTTTTCGGATAAAAATACGAAATTCATTTTAATATTCGGCAGTTGGACCCACATTTCGAATCCCGGAAAAACTTACGAAATCTGAACACACATTCTGATACGAGTTCAACCATACAAAAATTATCGAATTCTGATGTCAAATGGACCTTCAAATCCCAAATTTTCATTATTGTAAAACATTACAAAAACTCCAATTTCTTTCATCCAAATACGAAATAAATGATGAATCTTGACATAGATTTATGAAATGTAATCACTTTCGGATATAGAACACTTACCCAAGTCGAAATCGTGAAAACCCCCTTTGAAAGCGCCAAAATCCGAGCTTGAATGACTAAAAATGGAAGAAACTTCGGATTTTTCGATTTATACACTGTCTAGGGGTGTTATAGGTCGTTCACTAGCATGGCCGCGCTACTGGGCGCGCTCACAAGGCAGAAACATCTCAAATTAGCGCGGTCGTGCTACTGGCCGCGCTACTGGCCGCGCTATGACACAGGTCCAGTAAAATGGTCATAACTTTTGGTATACGCCTCCAAATGACAAACGGTTTGATGCGTTGGAAACTAGACTCAAATATATTTAATTTTATAGGTTTTACATCGAATAACTCCTTATATATATGTATATATACTCGTCCAAAGTGAGTTCTTGTGCGTACACATTTGGAATTTTAGTCCATCGTGTAATGTTTCAACTTGGCTTGAACCTAGGCCTCCCCTTAGATTTCAAATCACTTATAATATGCCTCTTACACTTATTGTCATATACTATTCGTATCCATCATGTTAATATTCCTCGGATAAGAAGTAGAGTCGACCCCCAAACACTTAGCATGACTTATCTCTTTTCTCACACGTCTCTAACTCCCAAATTTTCCGAAAATTTCGCCAGAGAATAATCCCAGAAACCAATACTAACAACACATACACAATCCAATCAACGTAACACCACATGAAAATAATACTAACAATGACCTCATAAGCGATATGTTACTAGAAAAAGGAACGTCATTCACATCAACTATTTAGGTGATACTTAACTCATATCTGGTAAGTTCTCAACATTTTCATAGATCACATAAATAATTGTTTAAATTAAAGATGACATTTTTGGGTCATCACATAAATTCATACCAAAAATGCTAATTTCTACACTTTATCCATATTTTAGGGGTGAAAGTACATGTAGATTCTTGAAATACAATCACAAATACCAATAAATCACTTACCCTCTTGCCTTGGGTGAAATTTCATCTTGAAACATTACCCCTCTCCAAGTTTAGGGCACAAAAAATGAATGAATGAGAAAAAATCCCGATAATTCTTAACAAGTGTATCAAGCGATACACATTGCGATCGCAAAGGCTAAAATCTACCCCTCGCCTCAACATCCCTTTGTATATGCGGAAGATACCTTGCGAACAAGAAGCATATAACCACAGACCTGCATGGACGTAAGATCCTTCCCACGATCGCGAAGGCTAACCTCCAGCCTGCCTCAAATACTCCACGAATGTGACCCACTCAACGTGAACGCGAAAACCACTTGTCCATAAACCTATGCATACGGGACAGCCCCCGAACGCAAATGCGATGAACAAACCAGCTAGCTCAAAATCCTTCTTCGCGATCGTGAGACTTGCTTTACCATCGCGAAGCACTGCTACACACCGGCATATCAGTTGCTCCAAAACACATGGAAATGGTCTGAAACCACCCCAAATCACACTTGAGCCTTAGGGGACCATGTACAATCATACCAAAAGGTCGAACTACCTTATCCAAACTTATCCAAAAACCAAAAACACCACAAGTAACATCAAAATTAAGAATCAAAGATCAAAATCCGTATCTTATCTTCCAAATATTCCAACTTCACCAAACGCATTTGAATCATACATAGACATCCTAGATTTTGACAAAAATTCACACACAAGATCCAATCAACTAATTGAACATGTCCAAAGTCTCAAAACCACAATCGAAGTCTGATACCATCAATGTCAACTTTCGATCAAACTTAAGAACTCTCCAAGTCTTCACATTGCCAACTTCTGATAAATTGAGCCAAACCTTATAGGAACCTCCAAATAAAAATCTGAACACACACCGAAGTCCAAAATTAACAAACAAAACTATTTAAACCATCAAATCCCGATTCGAAGTCATTTACTTAAAAGTCAAACCTTAGTCAACTCTTCCAACTTAAAGCTTACATAATGAGATACTCTCTTCCAAACCACCTCTGAACCTCTCATAAATCAACTTCAACCATATTCGCCAATCATAATACATAAGATGAAGCCACACAAGGTCTCGATTCACAAAACATGATGGTGATACTCCAAACGGTCAGTCGGGTCATTACATTCTCCCCGACATAAACATACGTTCGTCCTCGAACGAACCAAGATGTTACACCCCGTGTTTTTGTGCATGAAAGTACGCCATAAATAAATTGATGGAAGCTCGGAAAATGAGATGTTACATCCGCATTTTCGTACGTTAAAGTTTCATTGTAAGTTAATCGACGTAAGCTCAGGAATAAGATTATTTTGAGATTATAAGTATTATGCTATTTCAAGCAAGTGATAAGTAAATTCGTGAAGGTGAGAGGGTAAGAAAATCGATGAAAATGAATTTTGTTGAAGTTTGGCATTTTGAAAAAAAATACGGTCCAAACTATAAATACTCGGTATTTATGGACTATTGTCATACAAGGTACCACATGACCATGATAGTAATGTCCATGAAGTGTGTTACAAGTGAGTAGTATTCTATGTAATTTGGGATAATTCTTTATGTGGGTAATTGGTTATTTATTGGATTAGTGAGGGATTAACAAAGTTAATTAAGTTATTGGATAAGCTTAAAGCCAAAAACGGGAAAGTAAAATGTAGTCAACCAAATGACTCTTAAATTATGCTGCTAGGTGTCATAATTTGGACATTATTCGGGAAAGACATCCCTATAAAGTAGGTCCCACAAGAATCCAACAATTTTAAGAAATTTACCTTATTAAGGTATGATTCTAAGTACGGTTCTATGTATGGAAAGAGATGGATTAAGCTTCAATTCGGTATCGCAACTCTAAGAGATTTGAAACGAAGCTATTCGGTGTAATCGCAACGAGATTTGCAACCCTAAGAGAGCATGGTAAAATCTTTATCAAGAACATCATACGGATTTTTCCCTACTTTGATGCGCCGTTACGTGTTGTCGCAATTGACGTGTGTTAAAGGGATTGTCAAGAGAATCGACTCAGGTATGTTAAGGCTAATCCCTTCCTTCATTTTTGCATGAGCTCGTAATTACATGAGTTTGATAACAAGGCATAAAGAGAAATTCATATTCCTGAATTAATGTACATTTCTTAGTCTCATAAGTTACAATATTCTCCCTTATCGAGACTTTATATTTGATTGAGTATTGTTTTCTTCCAGTCAATAGAGCAGAGAGTCTATATATACAATATTACAATATTTTCACCACCATCGAGCTATAATCGGTGGGCAAGCCCCTATTGGGAAACCTCTGATCAGATGGTAAGTTATATATCGAGCCTAATGTGGTCGAGTGCCTATGAGCGAGCCTACTACGGCAGAGCAGTTTTATATATATATATATACCGAGCCTTATAGGGCCGGACATCTATTTTACTTACTATATTAAGAGAGTTGAGTCAGTATCAGTAGGTAAGCATATCTTCAGATTATCCTTGACTCCTAGTTACCTTCAGTTATTATATTATCAGTTCAGTTTCTTTCAGTACATTACCTTACATACTCGGTACATTATTTCGTACTGACGTCCCTTTTCTGGGGGCGCTGCATTTCATGTGGGCAGGTTCAGACAGACAGACGGGTAGACCTCCTCATTAGGTGTTGCTCGAGTTCAACTTGATCGGTAAACTCCATGCCCTAAGAAGTTGCCGGGTCTAGAGCTTTATGTACATCTTCTGTGTATATGTTATGAGTAGCCCGGGGCCCTATTTCGATCACAGTATATCCATCAGCAGAGGCTTGTAGACATATCATGTCAGTTAGTGCAGTATGTTGGGCTTGTAGGCCTTTTACGTATATTTTGTTGGTTTGACAGCCGTAGTAGTTATGACGCCCTTGTCGGCCCAGCTTTATATTGATGTTTAGTCAGCATTCACAATTGTCTTGCAATGTGGACCGTGGACAAAGTATGACTTTATATGTTTCGATTCCCTAAGTTGCAAGTTGGTACGCAAGGATAGGTGAGGCACCGGGTGCGGGTCTCGGCCCCCAGGTTTGGGGCGTGACAGAAGTGGTATCAGATCAGTTCTGTCCTAGGGAGTCTACAAGCCATGTCTAGTAGAATCTTGTTTAAGGGTGTGTCGTGCACCACACGCATAAGCATGAGGCTATAGGGCATTTAGAACAGTCACTCTTTCTTCTTACTCTAGATTGTATGGTAGAACTTACTTGTAAGAATTCAGATTCCTAAATTCTATTATATTCGTAATACAATGATACCGACATCTAGAAAGACAGTTGGTAAGGGATTGAATATGGTTGTGGAAGAATTGAGTTAGAGGAACTCGATTTTGCATAATGTTTATGGTGAGTAAATGTAAGGTCTCCAGCAGAACATGTGGATACTAAGACGTGTAAGCTTCTTGATAAGGATCCCTAAGGCAAGAATATTTATCCACTCTTACGGTAAAAAGGGATAAGAGATTTAGAAACTAGATACAAGTTTCAACAAGGTGAAGAAATGTAGGACGCACCCAGTTAATGAAGATTATCAGTGTTTGCAACTCAGACAGAGAAATTTAGGATGAAATAATCACTTAAATAGAGTAAAATAGATGTCCGGCCCTATAAGGGTGTATTTTGGGATTTTGTAATTTAGGATGAAATAATCACTTAAATAGAGGAATTTCATACTTTTGAGTATAGATTGATGTATTTATGCAATATTTGGCTAGTTTCGAGTCCTTGAGCGACAAATTTGGAGTTTCGGGTGCGTTCTTGACCCGGGAAGTAGACTCGACACGAGGTAAGTCTCCTTTCTAACCTTGTAGGAGGAAATTATTCCCATAGGTGAAGTAATTAACTGTATGTCATTAATTCTGGGGACTACGTACGTACGAAGTGACGAGAGTTCATGCGTAGTGACTATTCTTGATATGTCCGGGTAGTTAGGTTCACACCATGCCTTGTAAATTTCATAATTTTGCTATATGCCTTGTAATTCCCTCGTATGCAAACTTGTTTCATGAAGTTCTCCTGATAGGTGTTTTCATACGAAACATTATTATTTTGGAAAAAGAATTTAAGTAAAATGTTATGTTTATGTGTGACCGCTTCTCAATATATATATTATGCGAGCTGAGTGGTTATTTCCACTACTCTCATGGGAACGGGTCGTACGCCACGGAAGGTTAATAGCTACATCTATGGTTCGCGTCGTTCGACCCTCCGGCAGTGCACATTTACTATTATGTTGTCCCAAACCGTACCTTCTAATATATTGTATGCATGCTGCTTGTTTGATATTATTCACGACTTAAATTGTTAAATGACTTGAAATGATAGATTTGAAATTTGTATGTTAGAGTTTCGACTCAAAGTAGGTTTCGTAACATGCTAGATATTCATTGTTATATTATTCATGTGTACTTGTTACTCTCTTTAATTTATACACATAATTATACTGTTTGGCCTTAGTAAGTGTCAAGTCGACCTCTCATCACTACTTCTTCGAGATTAGACTGGATACTTACTGGGCACATATTATTTTATGTACTCATGCTACACTCTGTACTTAATTGTAAAGGATCTGAGGCGGGTGCATCTGGGTATCAGTCCGGAGCTCGTTCCTGATTTATATCCAGTCGAGGCTTCACGGTGACCTGCTTTCCTGGCGATTTCCTGCAGCACTTTGGAGCTATTCTTTTGCCATTTCTGTCTATACATACTTAGACAGTATGACAAACTTTTATTCTTTTGATATTATTCTACTAGATGCATGTAGACTTGTGACACTAGTTCCTGGCACACACGTTAGTAGACATTATTTTGGGCTGTAAATATTAAATTATGACTTTCATGGCTATTCCCGTTTAAGATTGCCTAGGTTATCCATTTTTGCTTAATGTCTTAAATCTAAATCAAGTAAGTATCGGAAATGTTTTGGTAAATTAAATGAAACTCACTAGTAAATCGATGTTGGCTTGCCTGACAACGGTGTTGGGCGTCATCGCGACCTGATTTAGGATTTGGGACGTGACAACATGGTATCAAAGCTCTAGGTTCACGTCGGTCTCATAAGTTACGGGCAAACCCAATAGATTCTTGCGAATCGGTACGGAGACGTGTGTATTTATATTCGGGAGGCTATAGGGTGTTAGGAAATCTCTCTTTATTCATCTTCTATCATGTAGTTTATGGTATACTAAATCTTCTATCTAACTCTTCTATTCTCTCACAGATGGTGAGGACACGCGCATCCGACATTCCAGACACGTGAGGGGCCGCTACCCCCGTCATCTGAGGTTGTAGCAGAGGTCGGGGGAGGGCACTGGCTCGAGGTAGGGGAAGAGGGCGTCCCAGATCTCTTCTTGTTGCACCACCAACGGATCCAGCAGCGAATCCCATTACTGAGGAGCAGGGCGAGGTGCCCCTAGCAGATCCTGCCCCATTGGACTTTATGACGGTGCTAGGATTCCAAGAGGTCATGGGTCGTATGATGCAGTTCATGGACACCATGACCTAGGCTGGTTTATTTCCAGCGGATCCTGCCACATCTTAGGCGGGAGGGGGGACCCTGACCCCTACTCCTCAGGCCGCCGGTCATGCGGCGGAAATATATCAGACCCCGGGTACAGTGCCTGTGGGCGGGGCCCAGCCAGTAGCAGCAGCACCTGAGCCCAGACAAACTGCGGACGGCGATTCGCAGAAGCTATTGGACAGATGGACCAGATTGTACCCTCCTGTCTTTGAAGGTGAGTGTCATGAGGATGCACAGGACTTTATTGATAGGTGCAGGGAAAGACTGCACAACGTGAGGATACTGGAGTCCCATGGAGTTGATTTCACTACCTTCCAATTAGAGGGCAGGGCCCGCAGATGGTGGTAGTCCTATATACTTGGCAGATCAGAAGATTCTCCTCCCCTCACTTGGGAGCAATTCACTCTGTTGTTCCCTGATAGATATATCCCACCCTCTGAGAGGGAAGAGCTACGGTATCAGATTGAGCAGCTAGAGCAGGGTCAGATGTCAGTGACTGACTACGAGGCTAGGTTTTTTGAGATGTCTCGTCATGCCCTCATGATACTTCCTACTGATGCAGAGAGAGTGCGGATATTTGTAGCTGGGTTTCTCTCATGTATTAGGGACAACATGGCCCGAGAGGTGGAGATGGGGACTCCTTATTAGCTTGTGGTCAAGATTTCTCGCGTGATTGAGGGTTATCGATCGAGGGGCAGAGAGCAGAGTCAGCAGAATAAGAGAGCTAGATTTTCAGGGGATTTCAGAGGTGCTCCAGCCAAGGGCAGACGTCATTTCGGTAGGGGCTAGCCTAGTAGGCCTCCATATTCAGCACCCCCACCACCTCCCCGAGGTGTTCCAGCAAGGCCTTATTTCAGTGCTATGCCGGAGAGTTCTTACCGCCCACCAGCTGTTCGGAGTTCCTCCGACGGATATTCTGGTCCTTAGGGGTCTTCCAGCCCTTACTTCAGTGCTATGCCAGAGAGTTCACATCGCCCTCCAGCTATTCAGGGTTCATCTTCAGGGCAGCAGGCCATGGTACCGGGAGGTTGTTATGAGTGTGGGGATCTAGGCCATATGAAGAGGTATTATCCCAGGCTTCGGGGCAAGGCAGTGCAGAAGGGTCACCAGCCTATGAGGTCAGCACCAGCGGTTCGGCCACACAGAGGTGGAGGACATGCTGGTAGGGGTCGTCCCAGAGACAGAGGCCAGGCAGGGGGAGCCTAATCAGCTCCTGTTTATTCTGGTGGAGGTCAGTCATCCGACGCTCCAGCCAGATTCTATGTTATTCCGGCCAGATCAGATGTAGTGGCCTCAGATGCCGTAATCACAGGTATTATTTCAATATGCTGTAGAGATGCTTCGGTATTATTTGATCCAGGATCCACTATTCATATGTATCAGCTTTGTTTGCTCATTTCCTGGATATTTCTCGTGCGTCCTTGGGTACTCCTGTTTATGTGTCCACTCCTGTGGGCGATTCTGTGGTTATGGACTGGATTTATCGGTCCTGTGTGGTTACATTCTATGGGTTCGAGACCAGTGCGGACCTCCTGTTGCTTGATATGGTTGATTTTGAGGTCATCCTGGGCATGGATTGGCTATCTCCTTATCATGTTGTTCAAGATTGCCATGCCAAGACTGTTACTCTAGTCATGCCCGAGTTGCCGAGATTTGAGTGGAGAGGTTCCTCAGTTAGTGCAGCTAGTCGGGTTATTTCCTTCCTGAAGGCTCGACATATGGTCGAGAAGGGTTTTTTGTCTTATATTGCTTATGCGCGGGACACCACCGCCGAGTCTTAGACGATTGATTCAGTGATAGTAGTTTGAGAGTTTACTGATGTATTTCCTTCAAACCTTCCAGGTATGCCGCCGGACCGTGACATTGATTTTTGCATTGACTTAGCTCCAGGCACCCAGCCTATATCTATTCCATCATATCGTATGGCTCCGAAAGAATTGAAGGAATTGAAAGAACAGCTTGAGGAGTTGTTGTCTAAGGGGTTTATTAGACCGAGCGTATCGCCTTGGGGTGCTCCAGTGCTATTTGTGAAGAAGAAGGATGGGACTATGCGAATGTGTATTGATTACCGCCAGTTGAACAAGGTCACTATCAAGAACAAGTACCCATTACCGCGTATCGATGATTTGTTTGACCAGTTACAGGGTGCTCGGCTGTTTTCTAAGATTGACTTGACATCGGGGTACCATAAGCTGAATATTCGGGACTCAGATGTTTCGAAGACGGCCTTTCATACGAGATATGGTCATTATGAGTTCCTGGTGATGTCCTTTGGCTTGACTAATGCCCCAGCAGCATTTATGGACTTGATGAACAGGGTGTTCAGGCCTTATATTGATTCTTTTGTCATTTTCTTTATTGATGACATTCTGATTTACTCACGTAGCCTGGGAAAGCATGAGCAGCATTTGACAGTTGTGCTCCAGACCTTGCGAGAACAAAATTTGTATGTTAAGTTCTCCAAGTGTGAGTTTTGGTTCGATTCTGTGGCATTCTTGGGACATGTGGTATCTGTAGAGGGTATCAAGGTTGATCCTAAGAAAATTGAGGAAGTTCAGAGTTGGCCACGCCCTACTTCAGCTACAGAGATCAGGAGTTTCTTGGGTCTGGCAGGTTATTATCACCGATTTGTGGAGGGTTTTTCATCCATTGCATCTCCTCTGACTAGGTTGACTTAGAAGAATGCCCCATTCCGATGGTCCGACGAGTGTGAGGCGAGCTTTTAGAAGCTCAAGACAGCATTGACCTCAGCACCAGTTCTAATATTGCCTTTCGGATTTGGGATGTATACGGTTTAATGTGATGCTTCACGCGTCGATTTGGGATGTGTGTTGATGCAGGAGGGGCGAGTTATTGCATATGCCTAACGTCATCTGAACGTTCATGAGAAAAATTACCATGTGCACGATTTGGAGTTGGCGGCGATTGTCATGCTCTAAAGATTTGGAGGCACTATTTGTATGGGGTGCCTTGTGAGGTTTATATGGACCACCGCAGCTTGCAGCACATGTTCAAGCAGAGGGATCTCAATTTGAGGCAGCGCATGTGGCTTGAGTTGCTGAAGGATTATGACATCACCATTCTTAATCATCCGGGCAAGGCGAATGTTGTTGCGGATGCCTTAAGCAGAAAGGCGAAGAGTATGGGTATCTTGGCCTATATTTCAGCAGAGAAGAGACCTCTAGATTTGGACATTCAGTCCTTGGCTAATCGTTTGGTGAGGTTGGACCTTTCAGAGCCTAGCCGAGTTCTTGCACGTGTGGTTTCTCAATCATCACTATTGGGGGAGATCAGGGCTCGGCAGTTTGATGATCAGCACTTGGTGGATCTTCGGGAGACAGTGGTACAAGGAGGTTTCTATTGGTGAGGATGGTGTTCTGATACTTCAAGGTCGCTTAGGTGTCCCAAGTGTTGATGGCCTGAGCGAGAGGATTCTAGAGGAGGCTCACAGTTCACGGTATTTTATTCATCCTGGTGCTACGAAAATGTATCGTGACTTGAAGCAACATTTCTGGTGGAGGTGGATGAAGAACATAGTAGAGTATGTGGCTAGGTGTTTAAATTTCCAGCAGGTTAAGTATGAGCACCATAGGCCATGAGGCCTACTTCAGCAGATGCCTATACCTGAGTGGAAATGGGAGCGCATCATTATGGACTTCGTAGTTGGGTTGCCTTGGACTTTACGTAAGGTTGATGCGGTTTGGGTCATTGTGGACAGGTTGACCAAGTCGGCGAATTTCATTCTGGTAGCTACTACTTATACTTCGGAGAGGTAAGCCCAAATCTACACTCGGGAGATAATTCGGTTGCACGGAGTACCTAGGTCCATTATATCAGATCGAGGTCCTCAGTTCACCTCGCACTTCTGGAGAGCATTACAGAGTGAGTTGGGCACTTGGGTAGAGCTCAGCACAGCATTTCGCCCTCAAACTGACGGTCAATCGGAGCGGACAGTTCAGATACTGGAGGACATGCTCAGGGCATGTGTGATTGACTTTGGAGAATAGTAATAGTTATCAGTCCAGCATTGAGATGGCTCCATTTAAGGACTTGTATGGCCAGCGATGTCGTTCTCCCATCGGGTGGTTTGAGCTTGGCGAGGCTAAGTTATATGGCACCGACCTGGTGAAGGATGCTTTGGAGAAAGTGAAGTTGATTCAGGAGAGGCTTCGCACAGAACAATCCAGACAGAAGAGTTACGCGGATCAAAAGGCACTTGATGTATCATTTACGGAGGGAGAGAAGGCTCTATTGAAAGTCTCACCGATGAAGGGTATTATGAGGTTTGGGAAGAAGCGCAAGCTGAGCCCAAGGTTTATAGGTCCATTTGAGGTGTTGAGGCAAGTTGGAGAGGTTTCTTATGAGCTTGCTTTACTTCCCAGTTTATCAAGAGTTCATCCAGTCTTTCATGTGTCCATACTCCGGAGATACCACGCCAACTCCTCTCACGTGGTAGATTTCAGCACCATTCAGCTAGATGAGAGGTTGGGCTATGAGGAGGAGCCAGTTTCTATTATTCACAGGCAGGATCACCAGTTGATGTCCAAGAGGGTTTCCGCTGTAAAGGTCCAGTGAAGGGGCCAACAAGTCGAGGAGGCGACTTGGGAGTCCGAGGAGGACATGCGGAGCAGATATCCACACTTATTCAGCACCCCAGGTATGATTCTAGACATGTTCGAGGACGAACGTTTATTTAAGAGGTGGAGAATATAACGACCTGATTGGTCGTTTTGTGTTTTAGGACCCTGTGCCCCTAAATGAGACTTCTCGTAGTTTCTTTTACTGATTTATGACTTGCGGGGATGGTTGGTTCAGGATTTGGAGGAGTTTGGAGTGGTATAGGAACACTTGGTTCCTTAAGGTTGGCCTTAAAGGCAAAGTTTGACTTCGGTCAATATTTTTAGTAAATGACCTCGGAATCGAGATTCGGAGGTTCCGGTAGGTTTGTATGATGATTTCGGACTTGGGCGTATGTTCGGAACAGGTTTTGGATGACCCGGGAGCGTTTCGGCGCCAAATAGTAAAATATGATTCCTTAAAGTTTAAAAATTGAGGTTTGGAACGTTTTTTGGTGTTATTGAGGTCCAAACGGAATTCCGAGATCGGGAATAGTTCCGTTATGTCATTTATGACTTGCTCGCAAAATTTTGTGTCATTCCGAGTAGTATAGGTAGATTCGGCGTGTTGAAAGCGAATTCTAGAACTTGAAGTTCAAAGTTTGATTTAATTTGGGTTTGGGGTCAGATTCGTAGTTTCGTTGTTCTTTTTCGCGTTCTGAGAAATCGAGAGAGTCTGTATCATGAGTACAGACTTGTCAGTGCCTTTGGTCGGGGTCCTGGAGGGCTCGGGTGAGTTTCGGACCCCTCGGAGCTAAGTGCCAAACACTAGATTTTTCTGTGTATGGTTTCCTTCTATGCGTTCGCGGGTGTACTCACGCGTTCGCATAGAAGGAGTTGGGAAGGGGTGAAATAACCCTATGTGATCGCATAGTCTCGTCGCGTTTGCATAGGCTAAGGCAGTGGGCCAGCTCAGCCTTTTTCTCTCTGCGTTCGCACCCACCCCACCGCGTTCGCGTAGGTCTAGCCCAGCTAGCCTCTGCGTTGGCATGACCCCCACCGCGTTCGTATAGAAGAGCCTTAGGAGGCCTGGCCATTTGGCCTTCACGAATGCACTGCCTCTGCCACGTTCGCATATAAGGGGCAGTTGGGAAGTGTGCATTAAACACGGTACTTTGTCATTTTTCACCATTTTCTTCCATCCTTGGCGATTTTTAGAGCTTGCAAAGAAGACATTCGACCTAGCTACTGTAAGGTAAGTAATTCCTACTATAAATTAAGTTTAATACTTGAATTCTTAGGTAGATTAACACGTCAAATTAGTAGAAATCATGGGTTAGAGTGAAAACCTAGGTTTTTGATAAAAATGGGAAATTACCAAGAAATTGATTATGGAATAATACAAAAACTATGTAATATTGATCCTTAAGCTATGGGTGATTGTTTCCTTTGAAAATTTCTGGAATCCGAGCATGGGGGCCTGGGGGTGTATTTTGGGATTTGTAATTTAGGATGAAATAATCACTTAAATAGAGGAATTTCATACTTTTGAGTATAGATTGATGTATTTATGCAATATTTGGCTAGTTTCGAGTCCTTAGGCGATGAATTTGGAGTTTCGGGTGCGTTCTTGACCCGGGAAGTATACTCGACACGAGGTAAGTCTCCTTTCTAACCTTGTAAGAGGGAATTGTCCCCATAGGTGAAGTAATTAACTATATGTCATTAATTCTGGGGACTACGTACGTACGAAGTGACGAGAGTCCGTGCGTTGTGACTATTCTTGATATGTCCGGGTAGTTAGGTTCACACCATGCCTTGTAAATTTCATAATTTTGCTATATGCCTTGTAATTCCCTCGTATGTAAACTTGTTTCATGAAGTTCTCCTGATAGGTGTTTTCAGACGAAACATTATTATTTTGGAAAAAGAATTTAAGTAAAATGTTATGTTTATGTGTGACCGCTTCGCAATATATATATTTCACGAGCGGAGTGATTCTTTACACTACTCTCATGGGAGCGGGTCGTACGCCACCGCAGGTTAATAGATGCATCTATGGTTCGCGTCGTTCGACCCTCCGGCAGTGCACATTTACTATTATGTTGTCCCAAACCGTACCTTCTAATATATTGTGTGCATGTTGCTTGTTGATATTATTCACGACTTAAACTATTAAATGACTTGAAATGATAGATTTGAAATTTGTATGTTAAAGTTTCGACTTGGAGTAGGTTTCGTAACATGCTAGATATTCATTGTTCTATTATTCATGTGTTACTCTTTTTAAAATATACACATAATTATACTGTTTGGCCCTAGTAAGTGTCAAGTCGACCTCTCGTCACTACTTCTTCGAGATTAGACTGGATACTTACTGGGTACATATTATTTTATGTACTCATGCTACACTATGTACTTAATTGTACAGGATCTGAGGCAGGTGCATCTGTGTATTAGTCTGGAGCTCGTTCCTGATCTATATCCAATCGAGGCTTCATAGCAACCTGATTTAGGATTTGGGTCGTGACAGACGGGATATCAGGATCCGACTGGGGTTAGAGTAACCCAAAATGATGGATGGATTGTCTGTGTTTTTTTACATTTCCGAGGGATATTGCAAATATGCTAATGGATCTCCTTGTGAGACACCCATATGGTGCACTCCAGAATAGTACATCTGGATATGAATACTGGAATGTTCAAAGACAGGCACTTGGAATCCTAGAATGAATAAATATTACCTTAGTATGGCTCACGTCCCTAGTAGAGCAAGAATTCTAGGCAACCTGAAGATCCCATGAATGAAGCAAGGGGAGCTAAAAGCAAAATAATATCTTGTTAGAAGTTTTCAAAAGAAAGTGATAGGCAGAAATATTAGCAAGGAAATAAGAAGAGAGATAAGGAAGCATTATGAGTAAGATGTGATACATGGATGACAATGGTAGAAAAAAATGAAATGATAGTATTACAGAGTCTATAATCAAGTAAAGGAAAAGACGAGAGAAGACAGGCTTTGTAACAACAAAAGAGTATGGGCCATAAAGTCATATCCTCATTTCGAGAAATAAGTTTGTAACTCTAACGTGATTACCAGAAGGAAAGGTTAGACCCTAGAGTAATAGAAATCAGTATGGACTGATGAAGAAGATAAACTAAACATGAATTAGGGACTGGGTGATTTAACAATGGTCGGCGTCATGAGAATTTCATATTTCATTTTGGCGATAATAGAATGGACAATAGAAGAAGATTCATGAGAAATTCAGAGAATGGTCATTCAGGAAGATGTTTCCTGAAAGCAAGCAATGTGAGCAAAGTTAAGCTTAAGGGATTGTGTGTGCCAGTTACACTAAGTTTCACCCTCGCGAGTAAGGAATTTTGTTATCCTGGGTACAGAAGGATTACCGCAAGGCAAGTAAGGGTCATCGATGATGTGAAAAGACGCAAAAAATAAAGAGGTAAAACATCTATAGGTAGATCGTCATAGCTCCAACTCTTAGTACTCCTCTAAAGGGAAAAATATGGAGTGATGTGGCATTAAGTCAGAATTAAGTGGTTCTAGTAACTATGGAATGGTAAAGGAAGATTGAGACACAAATAAGAAAGGGATGAGATTGCACTTACTCAAATCCTACAGCTATGCTACAATTCCAGAACATTATACAAACACGATGTCAAGGAGAGGAAGTAAGGGTTCCCGCCCGAGATGTTATTGATAGATAAGGAGCTAGTGCGGGACGTAGGAAATGACCCAAGAAAGATTACGCGGAATATTAATATGAGAAAGTGCTAGCGAGTAGTTAGTAGTTGATTCAGGAAGAGCCTAGTTATGGCTAGACAAGAGGTTACAGACAAATCAACAGATCATGCAAGATAAATATAGTAAAACCCAATATAGTTAATTCAACCTCGCAGTTATGACATCGTGATCCTTGAGAAATATTAAGATAAAAGTTGGGGTAGTAACGGTACCGTATGAGGGTTGCGGAGATATAAAAAAGTGCCATTGGGAAGACAATCAAAATATCAGCTAGGAGCAACCCTACGAGCACTAGGGCATGAAGGTAAGTAAGTAAGGATAATTACAAGTAAGAAAGAGCATAAAATATTCTATCAGGAATCCGATGTAATAAGCTCGCAGCTTTACAAGAGTCAGAGGGTCCTCCCTAAGTACTACAACGAAAGACTAGTTGATGACAAGTGGCATAACATTAAATTGACATGTGTTAATTTTTTGGACAATTCTCCAACTTTATTGGAGTTTCAAAATTTATTTTAAAAAAAAAAAAGCAAAAGATTTAATGCTTTTCGATTTTTTAATATTTACAAAAGGCAAAAATTTCAAACATGCCAGTTAATTTCTGCCAGTTCCAAAACTTTTATTTTAATTTTTTTTAAAGGTAAAAACTTGAAACATGGCAGTTAAAACTTATTGTAGAAATGTTTAAACCATGTTTCTGTCAATTCCAAAAGTTCTATTTTAAACTTTATTCATATACGTAATACTTATTACTACTTTATACACAGATATATGAAAAATTAAAAAAATAAAAATCAGAACTAACCCACACGACTAATTCCCAAACGTGGGATTGGCATAACAATCCTAATCCACCTCCATGCTCTCCACTTTTCCACTTCTCCACGTTCCCATACACAACTATTATTTATGTCGTTTGTTCTTCAAAAAAAATTTCATTCTCTCTTTAATTTGCTCCGAATAATATTCCTTACTATAACTTTTGAAGGATGGCTTCACTGATTCATCAAATCTTTCTTATATATTAGAAGATACAGTTTTAAAAATCTCAACTTCCCGTGGAATTCATGATTCTTCTTTTATTCGGTAGATCCGCGTGGATGTGAATATGGAAGGAATCTCCATGCCCAGCGAATAAACGCTTCCAAAAAGGCACGACATGGAGATCAGTGTTGGTGAGATAGAGAAAAACTATTTTATGGGGAGTAATGTCTATGTCAAAGATAGTAATGCTTATTCTATATTTTTCAGTCTACTCGTGTATAACGACCCGACCGGTCGTTTTATGTTATCGGACCCCGTTCCCCTATATGAGTCTTCCCATAGCGGCTTCTTGTGATTTGTGACTTGCGGGGACTGGTGGTTCACGATTTGGTAGTGCTTTGAGCAGTATAGGAACACTTGGTTCCTTAAGGTTGGCCTATTTGGCCAAATTTGACTTCGGTCAACATTTTGAGCAAACAACCTCGGAATCAAGTTCTGACAGTGTCAGTAGCTCTGTATGATGATTTTGGACTTGAGCGTATGTTCGGAATGGGTTTCCGATAACCCGGGAGCGTTTCGGCGCCCGATATAGAAATAAGGATTTCCTTAAGTTTGAAATTTGGTTTGGAACGTGATTTTTTGATATCGTGGTCTGAATGAAATTTTGAGACCGGTAATAGTTTGGTTATTTCATTTATGACTTGTCTGCAAAATTTGGGGTCATTCCGAGTAGTATAGGTCGGTCCGGCGCGTTGTTATAGAAATCAAGAACTTAGAATTCTTAAGTTTGATCCTAGGGGTTTTGAGGGGTGATTTTGAGATTTAGCATTGTTTTGGGTGTTCCGGAGGCTCGAGCGAGTCCGTATTATGAGTTAGGACTTATTGGTATATTTGGACGGGGGATCGGGTGGGACCAGGTGCCTCCCGGACACCACACGAGGCCAAAAACCAACTGAAAATGCAGCTGTTGCACCTGATCTGGTGTGACCGCGGGTGCGGTTTCCCAGCCGCAGGTGAGGGACCGCTCCTGCGGTCCCAACCTCGCAGGTGCGGTTCCTTTTCCGCAGGAGCGGAATCGCAGGTGCGGCCTCCATCTCCGCAGGTGTGACCCCAGCCCCTGTTGCCCAATTCCGCAGGTGCGGTCCTCGAGCCGCAGGTGCGGAACCCTTGTAGGCCAGGCAGTGTATTTTCATTTAAACACGGGATTTCCTTCATTCTTCTCATTTTACAACTCCATTAGAGGCCTTGAAGCTTGAGGGGGGATAACCCACGACCTATCTATTGCTAAGGTAAGTAATTCCTCTCTATTTCTCTAATTTATACATAGAATTCAACTAGAGTTAACTACTAAAAACATCAAGAATCAAGATTTGGGGTAGTAACCTAGGGTTATTAAGGAAAATGATGAATTACCCACTTGATGCTATGAATTCAAGTAGAAACTTCTTATTTATGATCCTAAGGCTATGGGTGAGTGATTCCTTTGGAAATTTTCGGAATTTGATCATGCGGACCCGGGGTTGGAATTTGAGAATTCTTCAAGAATAGCGATTTTATTGAATAACTAGGATAATTTCCCACATTGTGCATGCATTGATATAATTGTACACCTTTTGGCTAGTTGCGAGTCCTCGGGCGTAGAGTTCGGAGTTTCGGGCGCATTTGTGGTCCGAGGGATAGATTCGACACGAGGTGAGTCTCCTTTCTAACCTTGTAATAGGGAATTGTCCCCATAGGTGATGTTTATGCTATGTGTAATTTGTTTGGGGGCTACGTACGCACCAAGTGACGAGAGTCCGTACGTAGCGGCTATCATTGTTATGTCCGGGTAGTTAGGCCCACATCATGCCCTATATGCTTCCTTGTAATGCCTTGCCTTATATACTTCCTTGTAATGCCTTATATGATTCCTTGTAATGCCATATGTACTATGAGATCATGTTATGTATAGTATTGTTTCTCTGAGGCTTTATGGAAATTGTTGAATTTAAAGGAATTTGTTATGGAAAGTAAGTTTTATAAGTTATTGTGTGTGCATAAGACCGCTTCGCAATTTACATTCCGCGAGCGATGTGTGATTTCCCCCACTCTCATGAGAGCGGTCCGTACGCCACGGCGTATTGAAAGGTGCACTTTTGGGACAGGCCGGTCGATCCTCGGCAGTGCACAGAGATGATATAATTAAGAATGCACTTTTGGTACGGGTCGTTCGATCCTCGGCAGTGCATGGACGAAGTTGTACTATGTTATGATATGGTTATATTGAAAGACTCACTTTTGGGACGGGCCGTTCGATCCTCGGCAGTGCGTAGACATGACTATGGTAAGCATGGACTTTTGGGACGGGTCGTTCGATCCTCGGCAGTGCATTGCTATTTTTCCTTATAACTCCGGCCGGTTGTCTTATTCCTGTGTGCGCATGATTATTTGACATTGTTTCATATATAATTGACTTGTATTAGATATTTGGGGAGAATAAAGTGGCCATTGTTATTGTTCCAGTATTTTTCTTGGATTTCTGTGCTTTATATATAATTGCTACTCACTGTCTTACATGCCTACTGCTTTTATTTTATCATTGTTTTATCATATTGTTGGACCTTAGTGAATGTCAAGTCGACCTCTCGTCACTACTTCTTCGAGATTAGACGGGATACTCACTAGGTACATATTTATTTAATATGTACTCATGCTGCACTTATGTACTTAACTGTACGGGTTCTAAGGCTGGTGCATCTGGTTATCAGACCGGATCTAGATAGTGATCGTAGAGGACTTGACTTCACGGTGAGTTGCTTCCTCTGGCGATCCCCAACAGCACCATGGAGTTTCATTTACTTTTGTTTCCCTCCTATTCACGCGAACAGCGGGATTGTATATATTATTATCCTTTGTATATTCAATTAGTATGCCCATGACACTCGTGACACTAGTTCCTGGCACACACGTAGGGGTTGTTTTGGGATTATGTGCTTGTATTTTGGCTCGCGCTTCTTTATAGATATTGTATCTACTGCCGAATTTTTACCTTTCGATATCATGATTTAACTTGTTAAATTTGGTAAATGGGTGAATAATTTAATCAAGTAAAGAGAAGCACTTAGTGAAATTTACGTTGGCTTGCCTAACCCCGTCGTTGGGCGCCATCACGATCTGGATTGGGATTCTGGGTCGTGACATCGTGTACGGTCAATTTTCTGAACCTATTTTCCTTTTTTTAGTCCAAGTATGATGATAAAATATTGATAGGGTAACTAGTTTGAAGTAATACATTCACAGTTTAATCCAAATATCATAGAGAGGACACTATACGAGAATTAATTTTTGAAGCCTGATAAAAGACCTAAAATTTTCTACAGTATAATGTCGGAATTGAAATAGAGTTAGTCGGCGTTTGGATTATCTTGAGTTTTTCCTTTATTAACTCATTCTCTTGAGTGGTAAATTCTTTAGAGGCTCTATTCATATGTTTGTTAGTCAAATTGAGCATGCTTATATGCCTTGGTACAACTCTGAATGTTTTCAAAACAACAAAGGGCTCAAATATAGCTGCTTTTGGATTGGAAATTGTAGGCCTTGATATGAGGCTTCCTATTTCTAATGACAATCTCTCATGTCTATTTGAATATGTTATCTCCAAAATAAGTGTTGAAGTACTAAATTGGTTGCATCCCATTTTAACAGGCTGCAGAAGGAACAAGAGTTACAAGGGCTTCAAGAATTATTGGTGTTGGTTTGAATGCGAGCAGATTTGAAATAGGTAAAATATCCAAATTTGTGTACTCTTACTTGAACATTATAATTTACAATTTTCTGTCTATGACCTATGTTTCTATCCTTAGTCATCCTCTTATCTAAAATTTAAAAGTACTCATGTTCTTCTGCAGCAAAATAGAAATTGGTGTGACATAATTTGTGAACCCTAAGGACTAAAAAAATCAGTTCAAGAGGTACTCATATATGCTTATATAAAACCAATTCAAGAGGTACTCATATATGCTTTTATCTCCTGACCTATCAGTTTATATTAGCACAAAATTGATTAAAATTCTATTATCCCTTTCTAAATTTCTCAAATGTTTGATACGTAATTGTTGAGATGACTAATGGTGGAGTGAAGGGTAAGTAAAGGAAGTATTTAGTTGTTTTAGATAGTGTGGACACTTCTTTCAATAATATATTTATTTCTGAAGAAACTAAGTATACAGGACAACACATAGTGATAGGGGTGATTAATTACATGAGTGCTTTTTTTAATCAAATTGCAATCTCGCTTTTCTTAATATTACCTTTTTAGTGCAGTAATAGATATATGGGCATAACACCTTACTTAAAAGGCAGAAAAGTGCCTTTATAGCAGTCCTATTGCATAGCCATTAAGTGATGGAAGAGAGAATTAAAGAGCTGTGTGGTTCTAAATATGATGTTAGTCAACATGCAAAATGTATGTTTTAGTCTTTTGGGTCTTTTTTATAGCAGGTTTTTGAATATTGAATTGTTCATGCATCAACTTGATATAATAGGAAGTTGCAGCTACTAAAGATTGTAGTGAAAAGTGATATAGAAAAAGAAAGGAGATCTTCAAATCAAAAATGTGGAACCCAACAATATGAGTAGCGGAACAATAACCAGCTGAGGTCTAAATAAATAGGATTATTTGTTGACGAGAAACTTTAGTAAAAACCTTGGTCGTTTTTAGGTATAGGGTAGATAGAGGATAGGTGGTGATTCATATCAGTAAAAGCACAGGAGAAATAAATAGAGTTGTGTATTGCAGTCAACTGAGTAGTAGTTAAGAGAAGATATTAGAATTTTACCTAGAATGCGTTAGGTATAACCTTCTAAAGAGATTGCACTTCCAAATAAGTATGGCAAATCGACTTGGTAATTTTTTGCTCAGTCGCTTTCATGTTTCCGCTGTAATTTTTTTACCTTTTTGTCTGTCTAATGAACTTGATGTTAACAAAGAAGTTATAGCGGATCAACAGATAACATAGCTTGGATTGACATAAAATGTAATTTCAGAATCATATATATTTTTTTTGTATTTCGTTATGGAGTTTCCTTTGATTATATTGCATACCAGCCTTTTTTTAATTCAAAAGATGTACTTTATTGATGATAAAATAACAAAGTACACAAAACAGAGGACATATGGCACCATTCACCTACAGGGATGGAACATTCTCCATCCCAAGTATGTAGGATTTCAAAGTAAGCTCTCAGAAATTTTATGTAAAGAGGACTATACATAAGATCCCTTCCCTGTACTGTAACGACCCGACCGGTCTTTTTGAGAATTTAAACTCCGTTCAGTGACGTAAGGTGCCGACCTGCGTGCGCGGTTAGATTCAGTTACCGGATAATCCGGAGTCAAATTGGGAGAAAAGTCTCAAATTTTTGAAGCTTAAGTGATGGAAGTTGACCGGAGGTTTGACTTTTGTGTAAATGGCCTCAGAATGAGTTTTGGGTGATGTCAACAGCTTCGTACGATAATTTTGGACTTAGGCGCGCGTCCGAAATTGGTTTTGGAGGTCCGTAGAGTAATCTGAGGTAATTTGGCGAAAGTTAGAATTTCGGCAATTTCGGACGACAAGTAAAATTTTGATATCGGGCTCGGAAAGAAATTCCGAGAGTGGTTGCAGGTTCATCGTGTCATTTATGATTTTTCTGCATAATTTCACGTCATTCCGGGTTAAATTGATAGGTTTCGACGCGAGTCTTGATATTTGAAGTTTTGAAAATCAATATGTTGATTTCTTGGATTGATTTGTCATTTGGTGTTGTTTTATGTGATTTGAAACCTCGAGTGAGTCCGTGTTAGGTTATATGACTTGTCCGTGCATTTAGACGGGGTCTCGGGGGCCTCGGGTGTGTTTCGGATGGGTTTCAGGTCAATTTTCCCTATTTTTGAACTGCTGATGTTGTTTTCTAGTTTACTTCTATGTGATTGCATAGTAGTGGTTGATCGCATAGTGTTACTTTGACCTGCCTAGTTTTTCCTTCAATGCATTCGCACACATACGTCCGCGATCGCAAAAGTATATTTTCTCCTTCTTCATGATCGCATCTACACCATTGCGTTCGCACAGTTGAAAATAGAATTGGGGAAATGGGCTTTTCTTCTTCTTCGCGATCGCATAAGAGCCCCTGCGTTCGCGTAGTGTTCCTGTTCTTCTTCTACGCGTTCTCATACACAGTGTCGCGTTCGCATAGTTCAACTGGGCAACTTCAACTTCCCTTCTTCGCGAACGCATCCCTTTCTCCGCGTTCGCGATGCACAAAATGCCTGGACAGAATATAAGTTTTCAAAACTGAGGGTTTTACCATTTTTATCATATTTTGACTTCTAGAGCTCGGTTCTTGGCGATTCTTGTTTTTCACACAAATCGAATGGTAGGTGTTCTTCCATTAGAATTAAATATATTCCATGAATTTGTTCTTGATTTTATCATTTAAATTGTAGTTTTAGCTGAGAAAGATGTGGGTTTTGAAAGAAAACTTCTAAATTGAAAAATCATTATTTGAGGGACCGATGGTAACGGAATTTGATAAAATTTGTATGGTTGAACTCGTACTATAATGGGTATTTAGTTCTTGTAAATTTTTCGGGTTCCGAGGTGCGGGCCCGGGGGTTGACTTTTGGGTCGATTTTTATAATTTTGTAAATATTATTCAGAATAGTTCCTTATACGTTTTATGTGAACTTTGAAGTTTCTTTAGTTGATTTTGAGTCGTTCGGAGGTCTTTTCACCCGAGAAGTTCATTTTGGAGTACCGGGTTGTCGTCTTCGAGGTAAGTATCTTGCCTAACCTTGTGTGGGGGAACTACCGCTTAGGATTGAGTCTTCTATGTTGATTGTAGCCCGTGTACGCAAGGTGACGAGTGCGTACTCGGACTTATTTTCAAATAGGTTGCCTTTTAGGATTCGTAGGTCCTTATATTCCCCGTGTATGAGTTGTTGTAATCGTTACATTTGAGTTCCTGATTGCTAGTTTCATTTCTTCCTGTTCAAATTAGAAATTACTCGCTTAGTGTTCCTTGTTTCTTATTTGATCTTAATCGACTTAAATGAAGACTTTACCTTTCCTACCGTTGTGCCTTATCTTCCTTCATAAACTGCCTATTTGACTAGAACTAGTATAATCTCGCCCTATAATTGTTTAGCAAAAATTGGAATATCTATATGTTGGTGTCGAGCATGCCCGTGAGTCGTACATTGTGATTTATATGATTTTTCCTTAAAATTTACTTAGGTTTAGTTGATAATCATCCATGTTGATGGTATTTCCTTGGTGTTGCCTATTACTGAGCATTGTTCAAACTGAGTTTATTCCGTGAAGCTAACTGTTTAAGTGAGATTGGTTATAGTTGTTTCCCGTGTCGGGATGATATTGTTTCCATTGTTGACTCCCTTGCCGGGACGATATGGTTTCTATTATTGTTTATGATGTTGATGATATTGTTTCCATTGTTGACTCCCTTGCCGGGATAGTATGGCTTCTATTATTGTTCATGTTGTTGATGATGTTGTTTCTATTGCTGACTCCCTTGCCGGGACAGTTTTATTTCTGTGATTGTTTATGTTGTTGATTCCCTTGTCTGAATACTATCATTTCATTTATTTGGGTGAGAAAGAGCGTAAAGCACGAAGGGTGATGCCGTGTCATTTTCGTATGCATTATCATGTGAGGAAAGAGTGTAAAGCACGAAGGGTGGTGTCGTGTTTATATTCATTATCATGTGAGGAAAGAGTGTAAAGCACGAAGGTTGATGTTGTGCCATTGTTTATATTCATTATCATGTGAGGAAAGAGTGTAAAGCTGATGGGTTGATGTCGTGCCATATTATTGAAGGTAAAAGCACGAAGGGTGATGCCGTGTCATTTTCGTATGCATTATCATGTGAGGAAAGAGTGTAAAGCACGAAGGTTGATGTTGTGCCATTGTTTATATTCATTATCATGTGAGGAAAGAGTGTAAAGCATGAAGGTTGATGTCGTGCCATATTATTGAAGGTAAAAGCACGAAGGGTGATGTCGTTCCATATTATTGAGAGTAAAGGCATGAAGGGTGATGCCGTGTGTAATATTGTGAGTGAGTTCATGGCACGAAAGGTGTTTCCGTGCAGGTGAGGGACATGAATTATGGTGTGATATTTGTTTCCCCGTGTATACGTGTGCCCGTACTTTGAGTTGTTATTGTTGTACTTACATATTTGGTGTGACTTGTTATTATTGTCCTGTACTTGACCTTTATCTCATTGTTGTTGCCATGTCCGTGTCTGTGTCTTTTACTTGTTTAGTATGCTTAATTTACGTGCCATATCGGTCGATTTCTATGGGGAGGACGAGAGTAAAAGCACGAAGGGTGATGCCGTGCACTTGTTCTATTGGAAAATACGTCTGAAAGACAATTATTGAAAATTAAAGTTTAAAGGCATTTACCTTGAAGAAAACTATGTTTGCAAGGTTATTATTTTCCAAAGTTATGTTTGCGAAGCATTTATTTGAAAGAAGCTATGTTTGGAAAATATTTACTAGAAAAGTACATTGAAAAGCTTTTATTGAGAGGAATTTGTGTTCGAAGTTTTCGTTCTGTACAGTACATTTATATATCGTTAGAGGAAGTGTATTTCGAAGGAGACTTTACTCAAAAATGAAATGATTATATTTTTAAATCTTTCAATATAAACTTACGATCTAAAGTTTTCACTTGAAGAATTGACTAAATTGTAGGAGTTGTTGACTAAGGCTTGAGGGAAAATTATTGTAGTGCTGGGTTACTATTGTTTTTACTGTGTTGTGGTTTCCGCTTTTGATTCGCACCCCCGTCCTTTCTTCTATGAAATTTTATGATGTTTTGTGTTATTTACTGTATCTTCCTTCCGCTTTGTACTTGTTATGTTAATAATTATATGATGTAGCCATTAGACAGGTGTCATGTCATGTCATTCCTATACATATGTCTGTTTAATTTATTAGACCGGTGGGTGTCTTGACTAGTCCTCGTCACTACTCCACCGAGGTTAGTCTTGATACTTACTGGGCACCGTTGTGGTGTGATCATACTACACTTCTTCACATTTTTGTGTGCAGATCCAGGTAATTATTGTTAGTAGCTGCGTGGATCATTGACGGCGAGACTCAAGGTAACCTGTTGCTGCATTCGCAGGCTTCGGAGTCACCTTCTTGTATTTATTATTCATACCATGTTGTATTCGTTCCGAACCGTGGTAATTAGAGATTTTAGAGTAAATACGTAGAGCTTATGACTTGTATTACCGGTTTTAGGAACATTGTAATTCTGTCAAGATTTCTATATCGAGACTGTTAGATTTCTTGTATTATTGTTGTTATTCTCTAAATGTTAGACTTACCTAGTCCCTAAGACTAGGTGCCATCACGATACCCAACGGAGAGAAATTTGGATCGTGACATGTACATGTGTATAAATATATATAAGGGGATATCAAAAAGGTATAGCCTATCCAAGTTTCTGTCCATTTGGAAGATATTCTGTAAATGTCTCCTTATAAAGAGGGAAAGTGAAGTCTATCCATGTTGTATTCTCCCCTTTAAGTAGTATCAATATGGAGGGTTGACTGTGAGAACAATGTTATTTATGCTTTTCAATATCTTCCAAGAAATAATATGGTGAGCTATCTTCTTTATAAATGTTCATTTCAATGTGGATTATATTATATGAAGAAGATTATACCATGCCCAACAAATTATTTTTTTGTAGACTACAAATTTATGGAACTTATTAGTTCCTATCTTCCATTAGAATTCTCTTTATGTAAGCATGTAAACTTGACAAATTTGTACTATTTTGTATTTTAGATTCTACAAACATTTTTCTATATGTAATTATATGTCGTATACCTATAGCTTCTTCAAAAATGTATTTTAGTGAACGAATAGAATATAATAAAGTATCAGGGAAAACCTAATATAATGCAATATGAAAGAGTTGTCCGGAGGAAATATCAAAGTCGGAAAAGTAAGCAACAAAAGAGTTGAACCAGCACTAACATTCTGTAAGCTTACTATAAAAGTTCTTAAAAAGATTTCATTGTTGGATGACATCCAGAGAAACAAACGAAATTTAATGAAATTTCTATCCCTTTCATCATTACTTTGTATTTTACCATTCTCTCAATCTCGGATGGGGATTATAAAGAATAGATAATATATCACCAGGGCTTAGGATGTTTTCTGTTCAATCATCTTCTTCAACTTTTTCTTTGGTTTTCTTTGTTGCGCTCTCTGTCTTTTCCCTTTCTTATTTTTTTTTTTTTTTTTGCATTTAGTACTAAATTTAAGAAGACAACAGCTTGAATATTTTTTGTACTATTTGCAGTACCCCAATAGGATGTATATGTATTGTTCCCTTCTTTTCCATGACCTTACTTGACATTCCGAGGAAGCTACCATATGCCCACGAAAATAGTGACTGAAAATGAGGTTAAACTTGGGGTTGCAACTGAATAAACTCCAATCGTCCCTCAATTATAGTTACATTCTTTTTTGTTTTTAGTATGTGCCTCGATATTCAATTTTTATGGGAGCCATATTGATAGAAGAAGTGTGATTGTTATAGTTACTTCAGCAATATTATATATCGATAATAGATATTGAAGTCTTTTTTGTGAAATATTTTTAGAATACATGGGTAGAAGAGTAATTTTCTGTAAGTTGTGATATGTTTTCGGCATATGAATTTGGAAATACTTTGAATTTTATAAACTTAAATTCTTGATTTTTTTGTTAGGTAAGTGTGTTAATTAGCTTTTTCATATGTTTTTTGTAATACAATGAATGCATATTGTTACATGACAAGTGTAATTGACTTATTTCACTGTACTACTTATCACATTTGAAAATGGGATAAAATGGGTGGCTTCCAAATTGATGGAAAATAGGCTTTAGGTTATCGAGGGTTCATAAGTCAGATCCAATGCAGCGTAATTATTCAAGTTTCTGAAAATACTAATTTCCAAGGTTAAGCTAAACTTTATTTGCTAGTTATGCCTTTCTAAACTATAAATGTGATTTCATAATGTCTTTTCTCTCTATATCAACTAGGGATGTATTGTTGAGTTGGTATGTTAATTGTGAAACTATATATAGTTTTCATGATGAACTCTCGTGGAAGAATAGAGAAAACAAATCTAATTTTGTTTAATTTTTTATTGCTCTCGATCTTGGAGTTCTAAAAACTAAAATTAAGCCAAGGAAGCATGTAGTTTGTAGTGGAAATTCAATTCGGTACTTTTTTATCCAAAGAAGGTTGTGGTTTCTAGAAAAACGCCTCCAATGAAGTTCCATTGTACAAGCCATTCCCCGATTATTTTCCTCCTCAAAGAACTTGATTTATATATTGAATTGTAGGAAAATAAAAAATATGCAATCTTAACAAAAACTACTCTAAAAAGCTATCAGACTAAGTTATCTGGGGAAGGAATTTGTGTTTTTAGGGACAGCTTCTTCAAAGTCTATCACAAGGTAAGAGAGAACCATTTAATTAAAGTGTCGCAATTACCATCTTCCCTGGCATATGTTCAAGGATTTAATGCATGCTTTCTTTGGAGGAACAAGCAAGAGGGATTAAAGTAGCACTTAATCTTATTGATATTTTGCACTCTAGATATATTAGGGTAAGAACTTTTATTTTGCACTCTAGAACCTAAGCACAGTGACCTTAAGAGGAATTAGTCGTGTAACAACAGTCTCACAACAATATTTTATGCACTCCATAAGAAAGTGGCACCTATCGTGATTAATGAACGAGAAGTAAAATCAGAAGTGATATTCAAGATCATATGAGTTGTATGGAATTCCAATATGTGTGGGCACTAAGATAAGCTAAGTATGCACGCAACAAGGGGAAGAAAGACCAGGAAAAGTAATAACTTACGCTTAAATAAAGCTGAGAAGAAACGGATGGAATTATTTGATCAATAATCCGGAGTTAGTTATATTATGAACGCACTTAATATTTTGGAATATTAACTGTGCAGCATATAAGTTGACAATCATACAGCCGTAGAAGACTCTGGTATAAGTTAAAAGAAATAAATAAATCCAGGTCATAGACAAAGAATTGAATTGTTAGAAGATTGTATCATGGATATTCCATAACGTCCATGAAAGGCTAAAGTACTAACTAATACCATGAGCCGCATATTGGAAGATAGCTTAAGCCTATACGAAGGTTGATCAGAAGGAAGAGAAAACTAAAGAGTTACATCAACTAAGTAAATCAAGAGTCTGATTATTGGACCAAGAAAATTATAGACCTCGTTATTAAGAACATTGCAGAATTACTCTTAATATCAGAGGTACAAAATTAATAGTACAGCAACCATATTCTATAACGGCTTTACGATAAAGCCAATTAGAAGTGTACTAGCCTCATAAGAAATCAGTATGAAGCTCTCACCGAATCATGTAAAGAGGTGCAAGTATTATAATAGAAGTTCAAGTTGTGGATGTGAATTATACCTATGTCGAAGACAGGTCATGAAAGAGATAGAAAATGTGATGTGAGATTTTAAGGTAAGTAAGGTAAAGGTGAACAACGTACGAGATACTCAAATACAGAAGGTTGTGAATAGTCCGTACTTCGGACAAAATGCTAGAGGCGCTGGGATTCAGTATCCGGGAATGATAGGGTCATCGTCAGTGGCATATCTTCCAGCCTATGGTTTTTAGGTACCGAGAGATCTCTCCAAGAGAGCAAAGAAGAGTTAGAGATAATGTGATGTCTCGCTTGATATTCCAGAATAACATAAGGAAATCTATGGTGCAAGCAAGTTAAAGAGAGGTTGCGAGTAGTATAAATAGACATGTATAGGTCACAAGCTAAAGTATGGTAAAGCGACAAGATTTTAAGAAGAAATGAGTAAGGACAAGAAAGGGCGAGTGAGAAAGTGACGAGAAATGGATAAGTCCTCGGGATTATAGAAAGCTCTCAAACAAAAGAGCTAATGGTTTCTCTAAGTTATAGAAAGCTCAGTATAGCCTAAATGAACCCAAAGAAGTCTAAAACTAGTAGCATTAAGAAGAGATAGAATGCTGCCCTGGTAATAGAATAAGGGTGTAATTGTGGTAAATAAAGTATGATGTTCGGGCCTTCGATATAGAAATGATTTGTGTTGGCCCAAGAAAGGAAATAGTTTTGAAGATTGACAAAGGAACTCCGAGATGAACCAGGTCCATCACAGGTGACATAAACGAGCAGATTCAAAGGCACATGAGATGCACATGCAGGAGAATTGAGATATCTTCTGATCGAAAAGATTGCAGAAATGAAATTGGAGAAGGACTCCTTATTCAATAAGAACAGAATCTAAGATAAGGAAGTATTTAGGAGTTGAGTTTGACTAGAACTCTTTCACCAAGGAAGAGTAGCATTAGGATTCTAGTTAATTCCTTATCTACTAAATCCTATATATATTGCAGAATGTTATTATTGTAAACATACACACAAAAGCAGAAATGTATCAAGAATTGAGCGCAAAATTCGTGAAGAAATTTTTCAAGCAGTTCGAGCCAAATTGGAGAGTGCGAATCTAGAGCTACTTGAACCAGCTAGAAGAACCAGTTCCATCTGTTGTCTTTTAATCTAGTTTATTTGTAGTAGGTGATTACAAATTGTACCTTTTAGTTTTATCTAGAAGCAGTTGTAATAGGTACTGGTGTCCAAGTTATAGTTAACTTGAAGTTTGTCGCAAATAGCTAGAGGCTAGTTTGCCACAAAGGGTTAGAGTTAATCCTTAGGTTTACAAAAGAGTTTATTTTGTAAATGTTGTTTGGCTCATTGTTTTAGTGAAGAGTTTGGAGAAAATCCTACTGGGAAGTAGGTCGTGGTTTTTTCACCTTTTGAGCCAGGTGTTTTCCACGTAAAATTATTGTGTTCTTTAAATTCTGTATTTATTATTCCGCAAACTGTCACGACCCAAA